>JAJOOS010001199.1:0-27936 GCA_029582725.1 Solanum chiquidenum | reverse complement strand
ACTAACAACATCAATAACTCAACCAATCTTTTCTCAATAATAAAACGAGTTTGGCGTGTGGGGGGGAGAATCAACCCAACACTATGAACTCACATACCTCAATAGGGAACACCCCCGACTATATCCACGACGGAAACTTGCTTGATCTCCTTATTCTCCTCTTCTTCTCCTCTTCTTCTCCTCTTCTTCTTCTCTTCTTTACTCAAAACCCTCACTCTCACTCTTTTAAAAATGGGAAAGAACTGATCAAAAAATCAGTCTAACACAACAATATAACCAAAAGAATTGGTTAGTGAAAAGACCGAAATGCCCTTAAAATTTCCGGACGGATTTCCCTGCCAACTGCCCAACTTCCAAAGGGCATATATCAATCATACGAACTTGGAATTGAGCAAACCCGGTAGCGTTGGAAAGATCATTCCACGAGCTTCGCAAACATAACTGGAACTACTCCTAATTCATCCTGAGCTAGGAGTTATGGCTGCTCAAAGTTGGCCAAAAATTCACTTTTTACAGACTTGACCAATTCTTCCAGATTTTCAAATTCTTTCCAAAAATGATAACTTCCAATTCTATTCCTCTTTATCATTATTTCAAAATGGCGGATGTTACAGTATGACTAAGTGCAGATATAGGTGAATAGATTACAACAGTGCTTAATAAGCTTGCTAGATTTGTTGTTGTTTTAATAAATTAATGGTTGATTTTTTTTGTTTATGATGCTGGAGAACATAACAAATGGATGTGATTAGTTAAATTATGTCATTAAATAATCTATGTAATGGATGTTTGAGAACATAAATTTTTCTAAAATTTTAATTTGAATTGTCTAACCATAACACTTTATCATTTGTTTAAATGTTCAATCGAAGCATATTGTGTTTTAAATATCTAAATAAAATTTATTGTCAAGTGTAAAAGGTTATCCATATGGTATAAAATAAAAATTAGAAGTACTAGAAGTTCTATACTTTTTATACTAGCATATAAATCTCACATACGAGACCAAAAAGTTTCTAAAAACATCATATTTGAAATGAACTTGCTAGCATGACTAAAGAAATATTATCGACTACACTCCCCATTTCAATTTGTTGGTCTGTTTTAGTGTGATACGAAATTTAAGAAAGTAAAGATAATTTTTGAATCTTGTGATTTTAAACTAAATATGTGTCGAATGTACCAAAATGTCCTTTAATCTTGTGGTTTTAAACATAAATAGTAAAAAGTTAGAATTAAAGAGTTGTCAAATAAAGAAAGAGACAAAAAAAAAAATTGAATGTACTAAAAATTAAAGTAAAATTAGAAAATTGAAATGGGGGACTAAGTGATATTATCTGTAACGCGAAAATAGTCAAGACTAAATTATTTTGAACATAAATTGGTAGATTATCTACATCTTTCGTAATTACATCTCCCTAAAATATTGACTACGCTAATTATTGACTTGCTACAAAGGTATATTTTGAAAATCAAATATTTTCCATCTATATTTAATTGACAAAATTTTATCCTTCATTTAGTATAAGGTGGTAGAAACAAAATAAGAGAAACCAAAGAAAGAGAACAAAAATTCCAAAATCTCTTCTTCTTGTTCCTCTCAAAATCTTCATAGGCAAAGAGATGGATTGTGAGATAATTTGTAATGTAGATGTTCCTTCAGCCTATGTTGGTCTCAGAATTCTCTTGGTTGATCCTGATACAATTTCTTTATCAAATATAGCAGCAATTCTTGAAGAACATTCCTTTAAAGGTACAATAATTTTATATCACTTTAGTTCTCTCATATGTGTTAGAGCCTTTCCCCCTAATTTTTGTTGGATCTTCTAGGTAAAATCTGTACTTACAGTCTATACATAAAAAAGTGAATTTCTGTAAAACTGTTTATTGAAGCTTGTTTTGTAAGATACATGAAACTTATAGATCTAATTTAATTTTTTTGGGGTTAGATTTGAGTGTTGAAATTCGAAGAAATAAATTATTTTATTATTGGCAAATGATTAATAATTACAACAATGCTTAATAAGCTTGTTAGATTTGTTGTTGATTTAATAAATTGATGGTTGAATTTTTTGTTTATGATGCTTGAGAACATAACAAATGGATGTGACTAGTTAAATTATGTCATTAAATAATCTATGTAATGGATGTTCAAGACCATAAGATTTTTCTAAAATTTTAATTTGAATTATCAAACAAGAACACTTTATCATTTGTTTAAATGTTCAATCGAAGCATATTGTAGTTTAAATATTTAAATAAAATTTATTGTCAAGTGTAAAAGGTTATCGATATATCAAACCTTATGAAAATATATTCATTTAATTGTCAAATTTATCAACATCCTAGCCGAGTTGTACTTTAATTGGAAAAGAATTAGTTGGATTCTTAGGCAACAAGTTTAAATTAATTAACTTATCAAAGACTTGAATGATATTAGTCACCTAGCATCAATCAAATATTTCTTTCTATACTTCTAATGTAATATTATTAGTCAGTTCATACTACCTTTACCTGTGTAATAACATAAAGGAAAGGGAAGGTGTATCACTGATTATTATGAAAAAATCCCACAACATACATATTTTTTTTTGATATTTTCTGAGCTTGATTTTTGTTTATAGTAACTGCGATCGAACAAGCCACTATAGCTCTATCCATTCTCCGAGAACATATCGACCAATTCGACTTGGTCATGGTGGATGCCAACATGCTTGAAATGGACTACCTTAAATTCATCAAGTCCACTCAACTCATCAAAGACAAACCTATTATTTGTAAGACCATTTCCTCAAAATCTTAATTATTTTACTTGGTTTAGTGTGTGCTATTCATTAATTTAAAAGTGTATTTAAACGTGTTAATATAACACATCATTATTGAACTTAATCTACTATAATAATAATAACAAAAAATTGACTTATTTAACACATTAGTGTTACTTGTAGATTCTATATATATATCTTTGTCAGATTCTATATTATATAAGTTCCTTACAAAAGTGGTGTATATAAATTTGAACATCTAACTTCTCCCCACAATTCTAGATACCTCATTTAATTAATATTTTGTTATGATTTTTTTTATTTTTGGCTTAGTGATGTCTCCAGAGGTGACGATCGAAATGATAAAAGAAGCACCAACACAAGGGATATGCTACATTTTTAAGAAGTCACTCATTTCATCATTGAAACTCAAGGATGTATGGAAGCATGTGAAGTGTCACAATAACAAGGCAAATGAAAAATCACAACACTACAAGACTAATCAAGTTTTTGTAATGGACAACACATCTTGTCCTGAGAAAATGCAAGACAGAAAGGGAAAAAGCATAGCGAATTGCTTTGAGACTTATCAAGATCAAGCGGTAGGTTCTTTAATAGAAAAAGATAAGGCAAAAAGGTCTAAGAGAATGAGAAGTACGATTGAGGAGGCTCAAGTTAAACGTAGTGCTCCTTCAGAAAAAGAGGAGGATCATTCTTTGCTTTCGAAAATAAATACAGAAAGACCAGAAAAGAAAAGACGAAACCTGAAATGGACAGAAGAGCTCGAGAAGAAATTAGACGAGGTTGTTCGCGAGTTAGGAGACAAAGGTAAGTGTTCAAAGACTTTTTTTATCCCGACAGAGAAGTAGAAAAAATAAGAATGTTGATTAAGGAAAATCTTAAGTAGACATTTTCTTAATGTTCACAATTTTACTATTAAATTCTTATTATTTGTCTTACCATGTTGATTTAGCTGGTCCTAAAAATGTGCTGGAGAGGATGTGTGTGCAGGATTTGAGTAAGGAATGTCTCACCTACCGTCTAAAGGTATCCAAGTATGAAAAAAACATTTATGATTCAAGGTTTTTGTCAATTTTTCCTAATATTTTTCATCTTATGTAGAAATATCGATCCCAAAAACGACAAGCTCCGGATATTCAACCAGTTACTTCAACGAACTTCAACGAGGAACATCATTCCAAAGTGTTCAATTCAAGTAACTTCTCTGCGGATGTCAATGAATTATTTCAAGGAGCATACATACCTCAACCACTAGAAGTTCCTTTGATAACTTTACCAAGTTCAAACGACTATTCCTTGAATGAGTGTGATGAGTGGATTAATGAATTCCTAGAACTTGACGATTTCGAGCTGAAATTAAGATAGACTTGCTAGATTACATTCCTATTTTTGAAAGCTCAACTCAAACATCCCTAGATGTTCAACAGTTTTTAGTGATCTTCTGTGATTGGCCTCTGTAGAACTCAAACAATCTTTAACTTTTGTTCTTTTGCATATGAAAGGATTGAATGGATATTTTTTTGTTCATTTTGTATGTATGCTTTACTCATAAGACATGGATCACTTTCTTGAATCAATTTTCATTATGCTCGCATCATGCCTTCTTCTATTTTATTTTTTTTGTGATAGAAAATAAAAATAAATGTTATCCCTTTTAATAGAAGTTAGTGTGATTTCTTCTACTGATGTTTTATGAAGGAACAATATAAAAGATAAAAATCGTCTAGTAGGATTTGTTTGTCTTAGTTCATATATGAATAGGTTTTCTAGTCCTAGTTTAAGGCCTTATTTTTTTCATTAAGATTAAGACGTCTGAGTCTAAATGCACATCGATTAAGATCTTGTTTGTAGATCTGAACACTGAAGAATTAAAATAATTATTTTCAAACATCTGAATATATATAAATAATTTATTAATATGTAAACACAGTAAGTATTATAATTCAAATAAAATAGTAGTTAAATATTACATCAACAAAATATTAGAAAAAAATTGTGATTCTTTGATAAACGTATATTTAAATTATAAATAAATATTTGAAGTTTGATAAAAAAAATGGAATTACACAAAAAAAATTTGGAATAACACGAATTATATATATAAGTTATAATAATAAAAATATTTGTTAGAAAAATTAGTCATCATTTTTTTGAAAAAAAAAAATATGCAACAAAAATTAATCTTAAATAAATAGGTGAAACATCTCTATGTTCTATAATGTGTTTGACCATGTACTCTTTTCTGAAATAAATAATGAATATGATACATTCAAAAGATTTTAAACAAATTTATAAAGGAATCATAATCCAATTTCATCACATATTTATGAAGTTGTTTAGCACTTTAATCAAATAAATTTTATCAATTCTTGGTAAACAACTACCAAGAACAAAAATTAAAAGTTTAAGAAAAATAATTTAGATAACTAATAAAGTTGGAGAATGAACGAGACATGAATTATTATTTTTAGCCAAAAATATGGAGCACAATTTTTTTCTGAAAACAAAAGTTTCTTTAAAAGAGTTTGAATGAGAATAAGACTCTGTCACAAATCTGATTCATTCAGACCTTTTTAGACCCATAAAAATATTTTAAAGTAAAAAAAAACAAATGCACTTAATGGCCTAATGTTTGAACCATTCAGATTCAGACCTCCATTAAGTGCAAACAAATGAAGCCTGATTTGATTTCCTACCATGATAAATAGTGATTTTGCTATTCATTTTCAATACACATAAATATATACAGAAAAAGAAAGATTTATAAAGTAATGGAGAGAACTTTAATTAAGATTCAAGTACTTTTGAGTTTATAATATTTTCCCTCAAAATGATATTAGAGACTCTACGATCCTTGTAGAGAATCAAAGAACTCTCGCTACCGACGGACGATTATGACCTGTCACCCGTTTGACCAATGATCATGTTGACAAAGGCTTGACTTGAATTACATATGCATGAAAAATAATAATCAATAAACTGCTCCCAACCCATCACAAGAGAACCAATGGGCCTACAAGCAAGAACCGATCTCCACCACTCCTAGGCCACTCCTGCAAACTGATATAAGGTGTAACACACTCCATGGGCCTCTAAGATACCTAGGTTGAACAACCTATCCTCGAACTCGGTCAAGAAGTCATAAGCCTACTCTCCAGTCGTACTGTCAAACCTGGGAGGTGTCAAGCTAACAAATCTCTCAAAGCTCTTCTATTCGGCAACCGACATGGCCCCACTAGCAAAACGAACTGCAAATCTCGGAGGTGCCATAGAAGTCACTGAAGAGGAACCAGGAGTCTGAAATCCCACCTTAGGCCCTTGAACTGGAGATGTAACACCAATTATAATAGGAGAACCTAAAGTACCCAGAAGAACACCAGAAGGAGGGGCACTATCTAATATATCCAATAATCTGAAGATCAGAGTGATGTCTTGAACTGAAGAAGGAACTTCAATGAACTTCATCGAGGAACATAATTCCAATGTGTTGAATTCAAGTAACTTCTCTACGGATTTCAATGAATTATTTTAAGGAGCAGACATACCTCAACCACCAGAAGTTCCTTTTGTAGCTTTACCAATTTCAAATGATTATTCCTTGAACGAGTGCGATGAGTGGATTAATGAATTTCTAGAACTTGACGATTTCTAGCTGAAATTATGCTAGAAAATCAGAGTGTCAGATCCTATAACTTTACATTCCTATTTTTGAAAGTGTCCGAAATATTGTTTCCCCAAGTCATCACGTAAGTTCCTGTAAAAATTTTGTGGAGCAAACCCGGATTTGGGGATTGAATGGGAAATGCTCAATGGGGTGGAGGATCGCCAAACTATGGCTACACTTATAAATCAAGAAAGCATATGTAGATGTTTTGTAATGTTAAGTCTAATATGAATTCTTTTTTGTTTATCTTCTGGTTGTCTTTCACAATCCAGCTTCCACATACTTCTATTTTCCGTGGGAGTTTCAATCTTATTATTAACTATTTTTTAAAAAAAATTATTCAAAGGTGTATTAAAATTTTACTCAATGTTTCAAACTTCAACTTTTTCTTCTTTTTCCTTTAAAAAAAGTTACAAGTAAAGGTGCAGCTAGAGCTACAACCAAAATATTATATGGTGTATATAGATACAATATTATTACTAATTTATGTACATATATTAAATTGTGAGCACTCCAATTAAAATTATGACTTTGTCACTAGAAGTATGGATATACTACTAGGAAAACAATACAACAACTACTACTATTATTACATCTAATATAAAGCAATCTTCAGGTCATGAGCCTGGTTGACCAATTCTTCTTCCCCTTCTCTTTCGAACTTCATAAACCAAGGTTCGACTTGCATGTGTTAGGCATATAGTCTGAATAGCATGATGTTCACTTCTTAGCTCTTAGGACACTACCTAAAAGTAAGTTTTTTGCTCTTTTCTTCTTACATAACAGCGATGGAGGAGATAGTAATTAAGAAAGTAGATCGGTTGTATGAATTAATCTTAAATGACCATATTGTCTTTTTATTTAAGTATATCACATACCAATATAGTAAAACAAAACTTAGAAGTACTAGAAGTTCTATACTTATTATACTAGCATATAAATCTCACACGAGACCAAAAATATTCTAAAAACATGTTATTTGAAGTGAACTTAGTAGCATGACCAAAAAGATATTACCAACTAATCTCCCCATTTCAATTTGTTTGTCTATTTTAATTTGATACAAAATTTAAGAATGTAAAGAAAACTTTTAAATCTTGTGATCTTAAACTAAATATGTGTAGAATGTACCAAAATATCCTTTAATCTTGTGATTTTAAACATGACTTGTAAAAAGTTAGAATTAAAGTTACCAAATAAAGAAAGTGACAAAATAATTTGAATGGACTAAAAATTAAAGTAAAATTAGAAAATTGAAACGGAGGGACAAAGTGATATATATTGTTTGTATCGCGAAATAGTCCAGACTAAATTATTTTGAACTCAAATTGGTAGATTATCAACATCTTGCTTAATTACATCTCCCTAAGATTTTGACTACACTAGTTATTGACTTGCTATAAAGGTAGATTGACTTGCTATAAAGGTAGATTTTCAAAATCTAATATTCTCCCTCTATATGTAACAAATTGGCCACATTTTATCCTTCATTTAGCATAAGGTGGTAGAAACAAAAAAAAAAAAGAGAAACCAAAGAAAGAGAACAAAAATTCATAAATCTCTTCTTCTTCTTTTCTCTCAAAATCTTCAAAGGCTAAGAGATGGATTGTGAGATAATTCGTAATGTAGATGTTCCTTCAGTCTATGTTGGCCTCAGAATTCTCTTGGTTGATCCTGATACAACTTCTTTATCAAATATAGCAGCAATTCTTGAAGAACATTCCTTTAAAGGTACAATAATCTTATGTCTCTTTTAGTTTTCTCTCATATGTGTTGAGCCTTTTCCCCTTAATTTTTGTTGGATCTTCTAGGTAAATTCTCTACTTATAGTCTATAGCTAAAGAAGTAAATTTCTGTAAAATTGCTTATTGAAGTTTGTTTTATAAGATACATGAAACTTATAGATCGAATTTAATTTTTTTGGATAGATTTGAGTGTTGAAATTCGAAGAAGAAAATTATTTTATTATTGGCAAAAAAAATATTGAGATGCACATAACTAAAACTTTTAGTAAATTTTAACATGTGTTCCAGTCATGTATGACTAAGTGCAAGTATGGATGAATAATTTACAACAATGCTTAATAAGATTGTTAGATTTGTTGTTGTTTTAATAAATTGATGGTTGAATTTTTTGTTATGATGCTTGAGAACATAACAAATGGATATTACTAGTTAAATTATGTCAATAAATAATCTACGTAATGGATGTTTTAGAACATAAGATTTTTCTAAAATTTTAATTTGAATTGTCAAACAAGAACATTTAATCATTTGTTTAAATGCTCAATCGAAATATATTGTAATTTAAATATCTAAATAAAATTTATTGTCAAGTGTAAAAGGTTATCAATTTATCAAACCTTATGAAACTATATTCACTTAATCGTCAAATTTATCAAAGTTGAGTTGTACTTTAATTGGAAAAGAATCAGTTGGATTCTTAGGCAACAATATTAAATTAATTAACTTATCAAAGACTTAAATGATATTAGTCACCTAGCATCAATCAAATATTTCTTTATGTACTTCTAATGTAATATTATTAGTCAATTCATACTACCTTTATCTGTGTAAAAACATAAAGGAAAGGGAAGGTGTATCACTGATTATTATGAAAATATCCACAACATACATATATTTTTTGTGATATTTTCTGAGCTTGATTTTTGTTTATAGTAACTGCGATTGAACAAGCAACTATAGCTTTATCCATTCTCCGGGAACAGATCGACCAATTCGACTTGGTCATGGTGGATGCCAACATGCTTGAAATGGACTACCTTGAATTCATCAAGTCCACTCAACTCATCAAAAACAAACCAATTATTTGTAAGATCATCTCCGCAAAATCTTAATTATTTTACGTGATTTAATGTGTGCTATTCATTAATTCAAAAGTGTATTTAAATGTGTTAATACAACACATCATTATTGAACTTTATCTATTATACTAATAATATTAAAAGATTGACTTCTAAACACATTAGTGTTACTTGTAGTTTCTATTTACATATATATTTCGTCAAAATTCTTTATTTATATAAGTTCCTTACAAAGTAGTGTATATAAATTTGAACATCTAACTTCCTCGACAATATTAGATACCTCATTTAATTAATATTTTGTTCTTGTTTTTTTTATTTTTGGCGTAGTGATGTCTCCAGAGGTGACGATCGAAATGATAAAAGAAGCACCAACACAAGGGATATGCTTCATTTTTAAGAAGTCGCTCATTTCATCATTGAAACTCAAGGATGTATGGAAGCATGTGAAGTGTCACAATAACAAGGCAAATGAAAAATCACAACACTACAACGCTAATCAAGTTTATGTAATGGACAACACATCTATGAAAATGCAAGCCAGAAAGGGAAAAAGCATAGCGAATTGCTCTGAGACTTATCAAGATCAAGATATAGGTTCTTTAATAGAAAAAGATGAGTCAAAAAGGTCTAAGAGATTCAGAAGTATTAATGAGGAAGCACAGGTTAAACGTAGTGGTCCTTCAGAAAAAGAGGAGGATCATTCTTTGCTTTCGAAAATAAGTACAGAAAGGCAAGAAAAGAAAAGACGAAACCTGAAATGGACAAAAGAGCTTGATAAGAAATTAGACGAGGTTGTTCGCGAGCTAGGAGACAAAGGTAAGTGTTCAAAGACTTTGTTTTTATCCCGACAGAGAGAAGTAGAAAAAATAAAAATGTTGGTTAAGGAAATTCTTAAGTAGACATTTTCTGAATGTTCACAATTTTACTATTAAATTCTTATTATTTGTCTTACCATGTTGATTTAGCTGGTCCTAAAAATGTGCTAGAGAGGATGTGTGTGCAGGATTTGACTATGGGATGTCTCACCTACCGTCTAAAGGTATCCAAGTATGAAAAAAACATTTATGATTCAAGCTTTTTTCAATTTTTCCTAATATTTTTCATCTTATGCAGAAATACCAATTCCAAAAACGACAAGCTTCAAATGTTCAACCAGTTACTTCAACGAACTTCAACGAGGAACAACATTCCAATGTGTTGAATTCAAGTAACTTCTTTGCGGATGTCAATGAATCATTTCAAGGAGCAGACATACCTCAACCACCAGAAGTTCCTTTTGTAGCTTTACCAAGTTCAAATGATTATTCCTTGAACGAGTGCGATGATTGGATTAATGAATTTCTAGAACTTGACGATTTCGAGCTGAAATTAAGCTAGTAAATCAGAGTGACAGATCCTACAACTTGCTAGATTACATGCCTTTTTTGAAAGCTCAACTCAAACATTCCTAGACGTTCAACTGTTTTTATTGATCTATTATAGAACTCAAACAATCTTTAACTTTTGTTCTTTTGCATATGAAATTTTTGTATGAATATTTTATTTTTCATTTTGTGTGTATGCTTTACTCACAAGACATGGATCACCTTCTTGAATCAATTTTCATTATGCTCGCATCATGCCTTGTTCTATTTTATTTTATTTTTTGTGAAGAAGTTAGTGTGATTTCTTCTATTGATGTTTTATGAAGGAATAATATAATATGAAAGAAGGAAAAAAGAAAATCAAAGAACAAAAGTGATTATAGAACAGGCAAAGATATTGATTAAAAGTTTAGATACTCCAAAAGTATATTTTTATTCACAGAGTTTGTACAATATTTATAGGAGAACAAGTAAGATCAAATAAACTAATCAATCCCTAATTCTTGGGAGATCCTTGAATCAAGAGATTTCCTCTAAACTACTTTCCTAGAATATATTATTCTATCCATATTTAAAGCAGCAGATTATAATCAAATCTACCAGCAGATTATAATCAAATCTGCCAGATTATTTGTAGTAAATTACAATCAAATTTGTCAGCTCATTGATGGAGCAGATTGTGACTAAATCTGCCAACTCATTCGACATTGCCCCTCAAGTTGGCAGGTAAATATTGAACATGCCTAACTTGCTCACAAAGGACTCAAAAGTAATTCTGAAAAGACCTTTTGTGAAAATATATGCAACTTGTTCAGTTGTTGGAACAAAAGGAATGCACACACTTCCATCTTCAATCTTCTCTTTGATGAAGTGTATGCCCACTTCAACATGCTTCGTTCTATCATGTTGAATTGGATTATGAGCAATGCTTATGGCAACCTTATTGTCATAATACAACTTCATTGGAAAATTCGCAGGTCTTCTTAGTTCTTCCAAAAATCTCTAGAGCCACAACATTTCACAAATTTTGTGTGCCATGGATCAATACTCAGTCTCAGCACTACTTCGAGCCACCATATTTTGCTTCTTACTTCTCCATGTCACTAAATTTCCCCAAACAAATGTACAATATCCAGATGTAGATCTTCTATCAATAGATGAACCAGCCCAGTCCGCATCTGTATAAGCCTCAACACTTCTTTGGTCATTCTTTTTGAAGAACAACCCTTTCCCAGGAAAACTCTTTAGATACCTTAGGATTCGATACACAACTTCTTGGTGTTCTTCTCGAGGAGAATGCATGAACTGACTGACTAGGCTCACAACAAAGGAAATATCAGGTCTAGTATGTGACAAGTAAATCAACTTGCCTACCAATCTCTGATATTGGCCCTTATCAATCAATTTTCCTTCTTTTACAAACTTTAGATTTGGATCAATTGGAGTTTCAGTTGGTCTACAACCACTCTTAATGTTTCTTTTAACATATCAAGAACATACTTCCTTTGTGACACTATAATTTCTTTCTTCGATCATGCAACCTCCATGCCAATAAAGTACTTTTGCGGGCCTAAGTCTTTTATCTCAAATTCTGAGGCAAGACGCTCCTTTAGATTTTTTATTTCAACCACATCATCTCCTGTGAGGATGATATCGTAGACATACACTATAAGAATTGTTGTTTTCCCTTCTAGTGAATGTCGAGTAAACATCGTGTGATCTGCTTGTCCTTGCACATACCCTTGTTTCTTTACAAATTGAGTAAACCTTTCGAACCAGCCCTTGGAGATTGTTTTAGACCGTAAAGAGATCTTCTAGGCCTGCATATCTTTGACTTATACTTCCCTTCAAAACCTGGTGGGGGGGATCCATATAGACTTCTTCCTCTAGGTGCCCATTTAAGAAAGCATTCTTCACATCTAACTGTTGAAGAGACCAGTCAAGATTTACTACAATTGTCAACAAAACTCTAATTGAGTTTAGCTTAGCTACTGGAGCAAACGTCTCGAGATAGTCAATGCCATATGTCTGTGTGAATCCCTTCGCAACTAAGCGGGCCTTATACATTTCCAAGAATCCGTCTAATTTAAATTTGGTGGTGAACACCCATTTACAGCCCACTGGTTTCTTTCCCTCTAGTAAATCCACTAACTCAGATGTCTCATTTTTTTCAAGAGCTCACAATTCCTCCAAAATAGACTCAGAGCATCCTGCACATTTTTTGGAATCTCCACACTAGAAAGTTGTGAAGTAAAGGCTGAATAACTAGGAGACAACTTTTTATAGTACACAAACATAGAAATAGGATATTTAGAAGCATTTCTAACACCTTTGCGTTTGCAATAGGTAGGTCCAGATATGAGGAGTTAGAAATAGAATCAGTTGGAAGATTACCTTGAATTCCAGTAAGGTCTTGCGGAACTGACTTTTGGTAGTGATGAGAATCTTCGATCTTCTTTTCCTTGAGTTCGGTTTCTTCTCAAATACACCTGTATTTCTTTTGTTTGTTCTCTATTCCCATTTTTATTTTTGTCATTTGAAGGCTCTACGGGTTCAATTTCCGAGTTTTTATCATTCAAGTCACTTTGGTCCCTATCATCTCCTGGATCAGGCTTATTTATATCTTCTCATAGATCCCTCACATCAATATCTATTGTAATATCATGTTCCTCATTTTCCTGATATCTAGTTTCCTCAATATAACAAAAAAACAAATCTTCACCTACACGATACTCCCCTGAAGATGAGTAGTAAAATAGAGTTGGGACTCAAAGAAAGTTAGATCTATTGTGACAATTATCTTCCTAGCATGTGGATCATACACTTATATCCCTTTTGACTTGGGGCATATCCTACAAAAACACACTTCTTAGCCCATGGTTCAAGTTTACTACGATTATGAACATGAACAAATGTTGTACAACCAAAAACTTTCAGAGGAAGATCTGTAGTTAGCCTAGAACTAGGAAAACTCTCTTTGAAAACTTTAAAAGGTGTTTTAAACTCAAGAGGACGAGATGACATCTTATTAATAAGGTAAGTGGCAGTCAAGAGAGCTTCTCCCCAAAGGTGTTGAGGAACTTTACTAGTAAACAATAAAGCTTTCATTACCTCTAAAAGGTGCCTATTCTTTCTTTCAGCGATACCATTTTGTTGAGGAGTATTTGGACAAGAGCTTTGGTGTACTATCCCATTTTTTCTGAAAAAACTTCCTAATTGTTCATTAAAAAAATCACGACCATTATCACTCCAAAAAATCTTGATTTTCTCATTTAATTGTGTTTCCACCATGACATAGAAAGTCTCAAACACATTTTTAACCTCAGATTTGCCCTTCAATAAAAAAACCAAACTCAATCTAGTATGATCGTCAATAAAAGTTGCAAACCACTGTTTTCCAAACATTGTTAAAATTCTAGACGGTCCCCAAACATCACTATGAATCATCATAAAAGGTTTTGAAGCCTGATATTTTTGAGAGGGAAAAAAAGATCGATGATGCTTAGCCATTTCACAAAATTCACATTGGAGCAAGGACGTATTTTTATTTCTAAATAACTGAGGTAACAAATGTCTTAAATAATAAAAACTTGGATGTCCAAGCCTATAGTGCCAAAGCATGACTTTATTCAAAACAGAAGTAGACTTCAAGCAAATAGGATTCAGTTGTAGTGAGTTATTCCCGTTGTCAAGAAAATAAAGACCTCTAGATTATCTAGCACTGCCAATCATCTTCCCCGAGACCTTTTCCTGAAATTCACACAAATTAGAATCAAATATAGCACGACAATTAAGAGAACAAGTTAATTTACTGATAGAAATCAGATTACAAGAGAGCTTTGGAACATGAAGAGTATCATGAAGTGCGAGAGATGGTGATAGTTTAATAGTTCCTTTTCCAGCAATTGCAGAAAAGGAACCAGCTATCTTGACTTTATTGTTCCTTGCACAAGAAGTGTAAGTAGAGAAAAAAAGGGAACTTCCAGTCATGCGGTCACTAGCTCCTGAATCTATGATCTAAGAATCTATTTGGTTGGAATTGACACTAAGAAAAACAGACGATTCAATACCTTTTTCAGCAAAAGAACAAGAATGATTAGAAGAATTTGGTGCATTTGGACGAAATTGTGGGGATTGAAGGAGTTTGTGCAGAATTTCCAGTTGTTCCCTTGTAAATAGAGACGTTTTTGGAGAAGGTTGTTGCCCCTGATCAAAGTAATTTGTTTGGAGGGCGACCGTTTTGATATTGAAAGTCATGATTATCAACTCCCTTCTTCTTCCAATTTAGTGGTTTCCCATGAATCTTCCAACATGTTTCATGGGTGTGCCAATGTTTTTTGCAATGATCGCACCATGGCCTTTTGTTTTTGTCATCTTCATTCCTCACTATTACAAAAGCTGAAGAGTCTATAGTAGATTTTAGTTCAACACTTAAATTAGGTTTTAACATAACTTTCCTCCTAGTTTCCTCTTTTAACTTCAGAAAAGGTTTTACGAAGTGAGGGTAGAGGTTTTTCCTAGGATTCGTAACCTGATCTCGTCAAACTCCCGATTTAATCCTGCTAAAAAAAGGTAAACTCTCTCATTTTTTTTATTTTATTTTTTGCTTTTACACTATCCACAGAACACTCTCATTCATCATTATAACACTTTTCTAATTCTTGCCACAAAGACATCATTTCATTGTAATAAGCACTGACTTCCTTCTCACCCTACTTAGCTTGCCATAATTTAATTTTTAACTCAAAAATTTGAGAGGCATTTTCTACATCAGAATATGTCTCCCTAACGGCTTCCCACACATCCTTAGCAGTGGGCAAAAAGAGATAAGATTTACCTATCACTGGTTCCATGGAATTTATTAACCAAACAATCACGAGTGAATTCTCTGATATCCAAGAGATCATCTTTGGATCTCCGACTCCCGACTTTTTTGTCTCTCCGATCAGATGTCCAAGCTTTCCACGGTCATCGATTGCAAGCTTTACAAATTGTGCCCATTCCAGATAGTTCTTCCCATTTAATCGATGAGAAGTTAACTGGAAGAGCATCTGAGAAGCATTGCCTTCTTGTGTCATCAAATATTTTGTAGGAGTTTCTTCTGTTGACGTTCCAGAAAGATGCTCTCCCTGAAAGGGTGTTTCATCCATTTGATATTATGGGAAAAAGTCCCGCTCTGATACCATGAAAGTTTAGATACTGCAAAAGTATATTTTTATTCATAGAGTTTGTACAATATTTATAGGAGAACAAGTAAAATCAAATAAACTAATCAATCTCAATTCTTGGGAGATCCTTGAATCAAAAGATTTCCTCTAAACTACTTTCCTAGAATATATTATTCTATCCATATTTACAGCAGCAGATTATAATCAAATCTGTCAACTTATTTGTAGCAAATTACAATCAAATCTGCCAGCTCATTGATGGAGCAGATTGTGACTAAATCTGCCAACTCATTCGACATTGATTATGTCGTAGCTTCCCAACTAGTCAACTGTTGTTTCCAAGAATAAATAAACAGATTTGAAAGTGCAGAAAGTAAGATTGACACACGATGTCTTTATACTGGTTGGGATCCAGTGTGGATCTTACGTCCAGTCCGCTTGGATAGCAAGGGTGTTCTCTTCTAGCCTTTAGAATCTTTGTAGTGAGTACAAGTTTGAGTATAGTTCTTATGTCTACACTCATCTTTTTCTTTTGATACAAAGCTTTACCGACAATATTTTTTTTCTTCTCTTTTTTGTTTAAACAGTAGAAACTAAGTAATACAATGCTTGTTAAAAGTAGAGTAGATAATGTAGGATGATTCAGACTTATTGTACACCTTCTTCTTTGACAGACGCAGCTTTTAAAGTGTTGAGACTTGAATCTTCTAAATTAAGAGATAGCAACCCAAGAGATTTGATCCTAGGAAAAGAAGGCAATGAAGATCCTTATTTTCCAAGAATAATGAAGGCTAATCTTCGATTTCCTTTTTGATTGTCCTTGATCTCTTTACTGAATTCTTGCTGATTGTCATCTTCCTTGATTGATGAATCTAAAGCAACAAACATTAAGCAATCAAACCAGCATCAGTAGTATTCATTCTCCCCTTTGGAATCAGCAAAAAGGAAAGAAGAAAGCATCCAACAAAAGCAGAAAATACACAGCAGTTTTAAGAAGGGCAACACAGCCTATTACAAAACAGAGTAGCAAAACAAAACAGACAGCAGGAGTTCGAAACATAAGAGCAAACACATTAACGAGGACGCAAGAAGTAGGTATGCGTGTTGACAATAACAGTGGACATCTCCTCAAACTTGGAGGATAGAGAGGTGGAAATGGCTTTGGAGCCGGCCTGAACCTTAGTTGCAATCTTGATAGCCTCTTTGACAATCTGATCGAGCCCTAGCGTATGCGAGCCACATCTGCACCTGTTTTCTTAGTTACATCCTTCATATTATCTATCTTGAGGTGACCAGCAAGTAAGAGATCTTTAAGAGAGTCCGCCTGTTCCCCATGGCAGTCATCATGGTCATAAAGTCGCTTACCTGAGTGAAAGTGATAGACATAGCATCCAATTTTGCATTCATATAAGCAAGATTCTCCAGAGCAGCATTAAGTTTTACAGAGGATACAGAGGTGGGAGATGAGGGTTTTGACTTCAGATTCTTTGCAGCAACATCTTCTGAATCTTTAGAACCCAAGAGGAATCATTAGGAGAGTATCCCATTGTAACAAAGGTACGAGAATTATAACATTGTTTGATGAAAATAGGAGAGAAGTCACCAAGACACATGAAGTGAGATTCCAGTATGCGAGTTATGAGCATACCAAAGGGTAGACTGGAGGGTTAAGAAATAACATACACCATGGCTGAGAGGATAAACGAGAAGAGGCGAAATTTTATCCGAGAAACAAGACAGTATGTGAGCAGAGTGTCATGCTGAGTGAACGTAGAGTGAGAACCAGCTCTAGGAAGGAGGGTAGTAGCAACAATATGGGCAATACCATGAGTCTCAAAGGATAGATATTTGGGACCTAGATGAGAAGGAATGGTAGCAGAAGGGTAAATAACGAGTTCATGTTTGGCCTGTTCGAAAGAGACATCGCATTCAGAAGGCCAACAATTTTTGGGAGGATCCATGATACCAGAACAAGAGATATCAAAGATAGAGTCAAATTTTTTGCAGTAAAAAAAGATGCGCTTACCAAGACTAAAGATTCAATTTCTCCTGCCTTAGAAGAATGGAGGTTTGCATAAAAAATAAAGAAACAGAGAGTTGCGTAAATAAAGAGTCACATTCAGAAGGAACGTAATTAAAAGTAAGGAAACCCAATATACCAGGCGTGAGAAAAAAATTGAAAAAGGAAAACATTCAATACACGCAAGAACTTCAACAATTTAAGGGATTTTCAATGATGTTTAAAGATTTTCGGAGAGTGCAAAATCTTTCTTCTAAAGGAGGTTTCATAAAAATATCAGTCCGTTGAAATTTTGTGCTAATAAAAGATATTTCAATGTCTTCATTAAGAACATGATCACAAATAAAATGATGCTTAATATCAATGTGCTTAGCAAGAGAATGATGCATAGAATTTTTTGAAAGACAGATAGAACTAGAATTATCACACATGTAGTTCTTCCAAGGAAGTCTTTACTCTAGCAGTCGACAAGTTTCTAGCCATGACTGAACCTCTTCTTTGAGAAGCATTCCAAATTGTACACCCGTCAACTGACCAATAATGTACAGACAAATAAATTGTGGCTATCCTTTTAGAGTCATCATGCAAGGTTAATGGCAAAGTAGAGCTCCAAAATAACATAATCTTCTTACTGGACCATGTTGTTATGTGAAAGGAGAGACTTCTTATACCACTGTAAACATGGCTATATGTTGGAATGGTAGCAACTGAACATATAGAATCAATATGCACAACAGGGAAATGCATAAACCACTGCCATCCCGTATCCCACATTCGATTGATGTTATCAGAAGATCTATGCCAACAAAACATTCTAGTCATATCTATCAAAATTTCTCAAACATTACTTGTGTGACCAGTTAACTTCAGGGTCTTCAGACTTATCCCTGGATCCCATATGGGAACAACCAGTCCATTTCCAATTAATTCAAGAGAGAACTTGCTCTTAATTCCTACGAATACATGTACTACTTGGACATGATCCCTTTTGGACATTTTATCAAACAAGTAGAAGAAACTCTAGTTTTTTTAATTTTCACATATTCAAGTAATGTATTAAGGCATACACTGGACAGATCAAGCTCTCGAGTACACTCAAAGATAAGATAATCGAGTTTTACCTGTGGATCGTCAAGTATATGAAAGTCGTGAGGCTAAATTATCTCTGTCTCATCGCAGTTCAGGCCTTCACTTCCTAGAGATGTATCACTTCCAATACGAATGTCGCACTCACAATCAATGTTGTGTAAGCAACCTCCTGCACATCCTGGAGATGTAAGATCAGTTTTGATACAAATTGTACACTCAAAATCAATGTTGCATACACAACATATTATACTTCGCAAAGATGTAGCATCAATTCTGATACAAATGTTGCACTTGCAATTGACTTTGCATACACTACGTTCAGTTTCATCAGAGTTCAGATTTGGTACTGGTGTTGACCTCCTTGCTATGGCGTTCAATCATTCTAGGATCAATTCTAGTGTTCCCCTAATGCCCACCTCTGCTTCATTGAGTTTACTGCCGCCAGTGGTCAATCTCTCTAGAATCTCGCCCTGTTTGTTAAGTGGATTGTCCATTGTTAATCTTCACGCACAGGTCGCAGAACCAAGGATCATATACCAATTGTTATGATCGAACTAATTAAACTCAGAATTTAAACTAAGCAAATCAAACTCTTAACAGTTTTTTTGGGGAATTTTTTCGGGTTTATATTAAGCAAAACTGAACTCTATTACAGAATAGAAACTACTAATATGAAATGGAAATAACTGAAATACAGAATCGAGATAAACTTGTAGCCTGTAACAGAAGAAGAAAGAGGAGAATTTAGGGATAGGAGAAGAAGTGGAAGAATAGTTTAGAGAGAATTGAGGAAGGTGAGGAAAATATCCAATTGATCGATGCCCCTCTTGCTCTTTCCGAGACTTAGCTATAGGATGCTGATGCTCACGTGCAATCACAGCCCTTCAGCTTCATAAACTCCAATTAAATCTCATCCGTCCAGGTATTATAATTGTATTCGTCGTTTCTTTATTCTTCACTTAGCTCATTTATTCAGGTCATGACATTCCCGCCCAGATCAAACAATCCTTGACCCCAATGATGGTTATCAAAAATTTGTCCCATCCAGGTTCATGACAAACTCATAATCAAGAATTTAGAATTCATAAATAATAACTCGACTCATATAAGAGATTCTTGAAACCAAGGGTATAATCCTAGATTTAACTCTTACAGACAGAATTAAGATGTAAGGCGTGAGGAAGAACTCAGTCCATCACTATGTATTGTATACCTGGAAGAACAAAGTTCTTGGCGAAACTCAGAGATTGGCTTGAAAACCGCAGCTTTCTCCTCTTGGATCCTTGCTCTAAGACTTCAATTGAAGTTTCAAATATGGCTGGAGATGTTTGACAGAAAACTCATCATCTGAAAGCATGGTCAAGCAAACATCTCCGGCCATATATGAAACTTGAATTGAAGTATGCATTGCTCTTGATGAAAATTACCTTGATATCGAAGACTTGGAACTACATTGATAGACAAACAATTTTCCTTCCTCACTACTATCTCGAGAGAAGCAATCGGCCTGGGATGATGTCATTGGTTCGTTTCTTCTCTTTCCCTATTGGGAACTTCCTTTCTGAGTCGACATGCTTCCTTGTTTGCGAGAATTTCCTCCATTCTGTGTTGTCTCCTCACTTAGCACTCTTCTTGACGTTTCTACCAATTGAATTTATATGGTTTGAAAAGAAACACACACTTATTGAATAGTAATTCATTGACAATAGGTTTATAAAGATCAACAGAATGCATAAGCTTTGAAGAACAAACCAAACTTACCTCTAAGCAGACAGGCAAAGAAAAACTCAAGCTTGAGATATTTACCTTCAAGAACTCAAACATGTGCAGCAGAACTATACAACAACATACCCTCAGCTAAAAAAGTGAGTTATTCAGGAAAAAAATGCAGCGAACCAAGAAACGTGAAGCAGAACTGTAATAACAGAAAAGAGATTCCCACATAATACAAACAGAGTTGCAAAGAAATTCAATGGCTCTATCAAAATCAGAGAGAAAAAAATCATTAGCTTCTCAACCATAAGTAGTGGGTTCTGTTATCAACTTAACTTAGATGTTTTTCTTTATTTTATTTTATTTTTAAATAACTCCATTTATCATTGATGTGCAAAAACTTACAATTTGAGTTTGGCATACCAAACTTTGTACATGATCATTGAGGGGAGTTCACTAAGCTATATTTAGTCAAAATCTATGGGGGATCGTAGATGATATGGGATGGTTTGTTCATTTTGATCCTGAAAGAGTGAATATCCCATTTGTCCATATTGACTAGCCCCTTTACTTGATTCGGAAGCTCAGTATGAGAGTAGAAGACATGGATTGACTCAAAATTATGGCTCATGCTTGCCAATTTATCAGCTGGTCTATTGGCTTCTCAAAAACAATGCTTGGTTTCATATCCATTCTTTTCAACTAACTTTTGGATTTCATTGATGATGTGTAGAATCCTCCAAGTCACTTTCCATTCCCTTCTGACGCATTTGGTAATGAGGAGAGAGTCGGTTTCTCCAATGATCACACTATGTCCATTATTTACACACCATTTTATGCCAAACAACATTGAAGCTGCTTCTGCCATGTTGGATGTTCCTGGTCCAAGAGGTATTGAGTAAGCACAAATAATTCTTCCTTCATTGTCTCTGACCACTCCCCCTCCTCCACATATACCACGTAAACAACTTCCATCACTAGTTAACTTAACAATGTGGGGAGGCTTGTTCCATTTGATAGCTCTGGAAACTCTTTGCTCAATGTTTGCTTCACAAGCATTGCAGATTGCACTCCATTCCTCTCCTAAGTTGGCTCTTCTAAACTTCATTTTTAGAACCTGCACAAGAGTATTTAGAACATTAGTCTTGGTCCGAGAAAATGACAGAAATAGTCCCTCAATTATAGGAGTAGGTCTAAAATGGTCCATGAACTATACATTTAACGGATTTAGTCCTTTAACTATTCAAAAACTTGTCAGTTTTGGTCCCTTAGCTATACACTTATCGATTTTAGTCCCTTAACTATAAACTTACCGATTTTAGTCCTTTAAGTATTCAAAAACTTATCAAGTTTGGTCTTTGTCCATTTTTTAATACAAATAGCTTAGGTTTATATTAACAGAATCTATGCCTCGAGAAATTAAATCCTTTAGCAACTTTTTCTGTTGGTTCTCTCTCCGTTACGTTTTCTTCAAATTAACCTTACGCGAAAAACCTTAACCTCAACGATTTAAAATAAAATTCACGAGAAAAGAATATATAAGTCATAATTTTATTCGCATATTATTGTTACTAATGACTTGAATATGTTAAACTTTATTATAAAAATAAAAAACTTACTATCCGTTAAACCCAAAGTTTGTACTCCAACGATTTCATTGAACGGAATTTGTTTAATTTTTCAGAAATGATAATTTATAAAATGGTAGATTTGCAATTTTTTAAACTTTTTTTTAAATAGATCAATTTTATTATTCTATTCATTTTATTTTACGTAAAGAAATTTGAGTAAATTAAATAAAATTCGCATTGATTAGCATGATGCATGACAAGTTTCTCGAACAAAAACTATCAAAGTTTAGGATGGTGCGTATTAAAAACCAAACCTATTTGTATTAAAAAAAAATGGACAAAGACCAAACTAGATAAGTTTGTGAATACTTAAAGGATTAAAATCGGTAAATTTATAGTTAAGGGACTAAAACCGGTAAGTGTATAGTTAAGGGACCAAAGCTGTCAAATTTTTAAATAGTTAAAGGACTAAATCTGTTAAGTGTATAGTTCAGGGACCATTTTAGACCTACTCCTATAGTTGATGAACTATTTATGTCATTTACTCGTCTTGGTCTATGGAAGGATACCCTCAAGTTTTCAAACTTTCTACTACACCTTGCTTTCCATAGCTCCCACACTATGATTAAAGGAAGAATTTTGGTTATATAGGTAGCAAAAATGTTGTGGGACTTGTAGTTCCACCAATTAAGTAACATCATCTTGTAGCTCCTGCTGGTGTGATCGATTCCTAGAGGACCTGCAAAAAAACTCCAAATTATTTTAGCATGGTCACCTTGACAAAAATGATGGTTAGTGTCTTCTTTGATATGATCCATATTGTTGTTGTTACAACAATAGCAGGTACAATCAACTTGAATACCAAACCTGGAGACTCTTTCATTGGTAGAAAGTTTATCTCTAATGACTCTCCAGTTGAGGAAGGAGATTTTGAAAGGAATATCCTCATGCCAAATGTTTTTTATAAAATTGTTACTGTTACTTCTCTGCCTATAATTGCTCCAGGAGGATTTAATAGTGAAATTTCCATTGGTGTTAGGGATCCAAATGGCTTTGTCTCGTCTGTTGCTATGCAACACAATATTGAGCTCTATAATATTATCTTTAGTGTCCACATCAGGTTGATTATGAAGCTTGTCCCAATCCCACATTCCATCAATGTAGACATCTTTGATACTGATTTGCTGACGTTGTACATTATCAGGAAACAAAAGATATAGAGGGCCAATATTAGTCCAATTGTCATACCAAAAGTCCACGTCTCCTCTCCCAATAATCCATCTGATGTTCTTGTCCACCTCTTCTTTAATGTTGCAAAGGACTTTCCAACTTTGTGGTTGTCCTCTGCTCCATTGGCCTTGATAGGGTGCATATTGTTGAAGTATTTAGCTTCCATGAAATTCTTCCATAGTGAAGTTGTGGTTCTGAGGTTCCACCATTGTTTTGTTTGAAAAGCATGGCACGTGTCATCAAGATTTCTGAAGTTCGTTCCACCCTCCTCATAAGGGTAGCCCAAGTTCTTCTAAGAGGCCCAATGATACTTACCTCTAGTGTCTTGCCGTGTCCAAAAAAATCTAACGATGTACTTCTCTATAAGCGCAATGGTACCTTTGGGAGGGTTGGTAGCTGCAAAGAGATGAATTGGCATCGCAAGGAGAACATGTCTAATCAAAATAGCTCTTCCACCGGTGGAAAGAAATTTAGTATGCCAACCTCTAATCTTGTTAATGATCTTGCTTACCATATCTGAATAGTGAGAGATCTTTTTTTTACCAGTAACAAGAGGGCAACCAAGATATCTAATAGGAAAGAGCTGATGTTTCATACCAGTAATGTTTTTGAGCCTGTTAATAGTGGCAGCTTTGGTATTATTAGCCACTGCAAAACAATTTTTTTCCTTATTGAGTAGTTGTCCAGAAACTTCCTCATATACTTTCAGAGTTTTAAGCATCATTTCAAGAGGTTTCTTGCTATCATTACAAAAAAGAATAGTATCATCTGCAAAGGATAAGTGGTTTATCCTTGGGCCATTAGTGTTCATATAGAACCCCTTGTAGCCTTGTTTATCATACAAGTTATTCAGCATTTTAGAGCGCAATTCAGCACTGATGATAAATAAGGATGGTTAGATGTTTTTATTAACAATACATACTTTGCTGAATTGTCATTCACAAAGAGTTAATTCACTCATCAACTGAGTTTAGATGGTTTGAAAAGCAACATATACTTAAGAACAAACCAAACTTCCCAAGATGAGGCACCCAACATTTTTTTATAAACATAATTACTAGAAATATGATCTCTTTTGCATTAATCGGGTAACAAGGAATTACATTATGGAGACCATAACAATCAGAAATAAAGTAACCCCAACTTCAAAATACCCTAACCCACAAACTAAAACACTATCTACAACCACTAACACCCTAACCTCCAAATCCATATAAGGCCCTTCCCTGCCTCTTAAAGGCATACACAACATCGATCCATAGCCGTTACCTGGCATGCTCAGTGTATGTAACAGTATCACGAATCATACTGTGCCGGTTGATGTTGCACCCTGTAGTAGAAATCAGAAACTCCCTATTATCTTTGGTGTCTTCTCTTTTAATGCAATATGTCTCTGGAGTTATGCATCACATGAGGTGGCCACGCCAAAATTGAAAAGCAAAAAAAAAAAAAGAAAAAAGAACTTGTGAATATAGATTATCAGTATTTTAGAAATTGTCACAATAATTACAGAAAACATACTAAGTTGATATTAGAGCCTGCTGAGAACTATTCATTCAACCACTACAACTTATCACTATACTACCACTAACTAATTAACACCTAACCTATACGATATGCTCTGTATTACTCCACCAATTGTGAACTTTCATTTCGCAACATCACCAAAATGGGGGAAAATAACAAAATGAAATGAACGAACTCATACCATTCATGTTTCACTGTAAGTGGAGATGGATAATTTCTAATTGGAGATATAGTCCTTCGTCAGTGAAGTACTGATGAACACCCGCTCAATTCTCTATTCTTGTCCGATATATATCATAAACAACGAAGGCCCATCAAATTTGAAACTGATTTGCACAGTTGGATAAAGTGATAAGTGACATTAAAGAGTACAAAGAGATTACCTGGTAAACATATGCATATCACCTAAATTGTCATATATTCACAAAGAATTGATTCAAATGTCACTTGAATTTAGATGGTTTGAAAGGCACCACATACTTATTGAATAGTCATTGATAGACGACGATTCCCTCAGGTGAGATGCGTTATAAGGAGGTGTGAGGAAGATGCCGCGGAGGAGGTACACCGCTGATATTAAAGATCCCTTCCAGAGGAGAAGTTTCTGGCTCAAGACTTTTGATGCATCGAAAAAAGCTTCTAGGGCTTATGATACAGCGGCGAGGAGGTATCACAGCCACAGAGCCGTAGCTAAATTTCCACAAGATAACCTCAGAGGTCACCCTTGCACTGTCAAAGAGCATGTCAAACAGTCATCGAATATTGAATGTATGACATTTCGTTAGTCCCTTTTCTTTTAATTTCCTTTCAAATTCAAAAAATATAAAAGGAAAATAAAACAATAAGAGAGGACCGACTTCATTTATTTCGAGAAATCTATGGATCAATTCTAATTCTTTCTTGTTCTCTTGATACTTTTTTGATCGAGATGTATAGATCCTTGATTCTTTTCAGATCAAGATGTATAGACCCTCAATTAATTTCCGATCGAGATGTATAGATCCTTGATTCTTTCCCGATCGAGATATATAGATCGTTGATTCTTTTTTGATAGCGATGTATACATTCTATTCATGGATCAACACGAAAATGTGAGTCGATGTTTGGTTCCGCGCTGAATCATCATTTTAATGCTCTGAATATCCATAAGAATGTTGGAGCTCTCTTCTTTCGTTTTTTGTTTTTTGCAAATCAACTTCTCGAGAAAATCACGGGTGTTTTGGAGGTTATCTAGAGGAAAATTAGTTACCTCATGTGGCCGTGATACCTCCTCACCGCTGGTCGTAAGCCCTAGCAGCTTCTTCGGTGTACCAAAAGTTCCAAGCAAAACACTTCTCCTCTAGCCAGGATCTCTGATCTCAGTTGTCTACCTCCCCCATGGCATCTTCCTCGCACCCCCTAAAACGCATCTCACCTGATGGAATCATCGCCTTGCTGATTTTCCTCCTGAGTCATTTGAAAACAATAGAAGAAATTTTTTATATGATGAAAAGAATGAGTGAGCTAAAAAAGAAGAGGGGGAGTGGTTGATATAGACGTCTCTCAGGAAGGTTTTCTTGATGGAATCGCCGCCTTTTATTTTTCCTCTGCATTATTTGAAACACGGAAGAAACCTTTTATATGAAGAGAAGAAGAATGAATGAGCAAAAATGGAAAAGGGAGAGTGGTTTATATAGAATGCTTTCAAGGGGGGGGGGGGTTTGTGAGTACATGATATTTGAGTTGTTTAGGAAAACATCTACAAAATTATTTTAAAATTAAAAAAATAACTTTTCTAATGAAAATAAATCTCACTAATACATTCCAAATTCAATATTTGTCGGATTATATATTATTTGCTATATTAGAAGAGTGAGTGAGGATCTAGAATCAACATGATTGTTTTATCAAATTAAAATTCAATATTGAGGGCAGTTTGGACTCTCAACAATATTAGGTAGACATGTCATTTAAGCCTTATTTGTTTTCATTAAGATTTAAATGTGTGAATCTGAATGCACATTTGAATGATTATAGAAAACATGACTTGCAATCACATGGAAACAAAGAAATAAAGAATTTCAATACCATTATACACCAACAAGGGGAACCGCTCTGCTTTTATTTCTTGTGGTACTCTTTCAGTATATATGTCTGCACTTTTTGTGTATTGCATTCCACAATAAGATAAAGTAGTTGTCTTTTCCAGATTACGAAGAAAATGTAGGAACTTTTTAAGCTTCTTCATTTATTTGTAATACATTGTTACTACCATTCTCTTTTTTGGGGTTTGTCAGAAATAAAAAATAAAAATACTTGTATAAAGCCTAAAAAGAAAAAATTCAAGAAAAATAACGGTAGACCTCTCAAGAAAAATAATGGTGAACTAACCAAGCACAAAATCAAACAGTTCAAGATAATGGACCGTGTTTTGTTTGTGGAAAGAGTGGGCATATTGCTCGATTTTGCAGATTCAAGAAATGTGGTACTACACCTCTGTAACACCCCGTATCCAAAAAATGGAAATAAATCAATTTTAGAAAATTTCATGTGCCAGCCACGGAGGCCAACCACGGCACGTGGGTAGGACCACAGACCGTAGTGTGGTCCATGGATTGGCCATCCTGCAAAGTCTATTGAGGCTCAGGACCACGGTCAGACCACGCTCCGTGGTTCGATGGCCCAAATTCCAACTCTTTGATGATCAACGACGGTCCACCAGGACGGACCGTAGGTCAGACCACGGTCCGTCGACTGGGGTCCGTTGGTGGTCAGCTAACAGTTATTTTCAAGGGAAGTTGGGTCTTTTCCTAATTAATTAGTTCCTATACTACCTCGTTTTACCCTTCACTGAGACCCCTATATAAGTATTTTCAACCCCCAAATTAGCCCATTCACTTCATTCTTCCAAAATCACAAAGAAGATCAAATCTCCTCTCCAAAATATTTCTCTCTCAAGAAACTTGAAGAATAAGAAGACGAAGGATTCAACCTAGGG
>JAJOOS010001198.1:0-27476 GCA_029582725.1 Solanum chiquidenum | reverse complement strand
TCAAGTTGTTCATGAGGAGAGGTGGAATATTTGATTGGATAGAAAAGAACACAAGGGACGTGCATTTGTAGAGCAATTTGATCAAAGAAAGATAATTTGTAAATTTTGGGGTGACCAACATCATTAACATGATTTGAAGTGGGGAAGGATTTTATGAGATTCTTGGAAAGGATTCTAATATTTGTAAGAGACTTAGACTCCATTATATGATTTGAAGGTGTTTGCTATGATATTTTCAAAAATCATGTCACTAATATATAGCCATATCATGCCTCGAGATTGGATTACCCATTTAGTTATGGGTGTACAAGACCGGGTTGGTTCATATTTTTTAATTATCAAATCAAATTATTTGTGTCGGATTTTTAAATCTATAAACCAAATCAAATCAATAAAACTCGGGTTTTTCAACCTCGGGTTTTTTCGGGTTGGTTTGGTCTCGGGTTAGTTTTTTTTAGTTAAAATCAAATCAACCCAAATATAGTCGGATTTTTTTTTTAATACCAAACCAAGTCAAACCAACCACTAGTCAGGTTTTTTTTCTCGGTTTGACTCAATTTGTAATTTAATTCGATTTTCGATTCGGTTTTGTACACCCCTACATTTAGTACATTTTTTATTGACTTATATCACAAATTCTTTTGTATTTCCAAATTATGCCATTAATAAATAGCCGTAACATGCCTCTAGATTGGATTACCCATTTAGTGAATTTTTTATTGACTTTTTACTATGGCCAGTTCAAGATTCTTTTGCATGATTCTACGAGCGATTTGTGTTATTTGATTTTCCTCGTTTTTATGAATATTATATTTGTATATATATTTATATTTTTTTCTAAGAAAAAATTGTTTTTCATGAAATTATATTGTTTTTACACTTTCCTTTCCATGGCGAAATTGCAGATTGTTAGATAATAAGGGTGTTGTCAATGAGATAGCATAAGAGTTTTCTTTCAGAGATTAATACCTAAGTTAACACCAAACCTCAAGTATTATATGAAAAAATTGATCAAAAAGAGATTGATGTTTGTTTGTTTTTAAATTTTTTATACAACGCAATACTTACACACTTTGATATCTACACATTCTTTTATTTTCCATTTTTCTTGTTTAACATTGGTATATTCATTTTTTGGTTAACAATAGTGTATCCATTTTTCAAATTATCGTGTTCATATGTTATATCGTTATACTTTATTGTGTATCCATTTTTCAAATTATCGTATTCATATGTTATCCATGGAAAACATTTTCCTTCGTACCAAACACACCCTTAGAGTCCATTATTTGATTTGAAGTTTTTTGCTATGATACCTTCAAAAATCATGTCACTAATATATAGCATACATGCCTCTAGATAAGATCCATGTTAGTGCATTTTTATTTATATATAATATGTGGCCAAAAGGCAAACAACGACAATATATTGAGGTAATCGCACGTGTTATGTGGAGAATAGAATGTGTGGTATGTACACTAAAAGCCAATTACTCTATGGTCCCAAATTTTTCGAATAAAATCCTGTTGAACATCAGAACATGTGATCAATAATACATTTAGGGGCCGTTTGGTTACGATATAAGGCGGCATGTTATTTATGTACGAAACATTATATTAGTTTTACTATATTTGGTAAAAGTTTTTTATTAGGTTGTAAAGTCAACATGACTTATACTATGTTTGGTTGATAAGTTCTTATAAATATTGTATAAAAGTTATTCATGTATTAATTTTATACAATATTTGGTTGCGTTTTTTGTAATTCTACATAATTAATACCTACATAACTTATGAGGGAATTTATGTATAAGTTATGCAGGATAGAAGATGGAATAAGTTATGTGGTATTAGTTATACATGTATTAAAAAGATAAATTACACATTTATCCCTATTAATTTATTTTTAAATCTTTTTTTATTGAAAACTTTACATAACTATTCTATTTTCCCAACTATTTTTGTTTCTTATTTTTTTTTTGTATACAAACAACTTTTTATTTGTTTTTATTTAAAATCAAAATATAAATATTTATTAATATTATAACTAGGAATGTATAATTTTGATAGCGCATATGCTAATTATATATTCGCATTATATATTATTAAATATATCCACATAATTAATTATCATGTATTAATTTTTTATTTAGAACGTGAATTTATATATAATTTATAAATTTGGTATACTAAAAATGTACAAACAACACATGCATCATATTGATAGGAATTTACATTATATAAAATAGGATAGTATAATGTACTTGAAATATATTAAGTATTTTATTCTTATAAGCTTTAAATATTTTTTTTAAAAAACATAATTCCTAGTTAAGGGTGAATAAAAAAATTATGAACAAAATTAATGTTAAAAAATAGGCAAAAGTTTAGGGGAGGATCAAAAGTGCACCAATATTGCAAACATGAGAGACTATTAGTGTTTCATGTGAAAACTCAAGGATGACTTTGAGTCTTGACCCAAAGATGAGAGACTATTTTGGACCTTCTCTCACTATTTGCTTACTTATTTTATTTGTAAATAATATATATTAATTTATATTAAAATCAATATTCAATAGTTAATAATTCATGTGATGCAATCTCTACATAACTAAGTAATACTTACATAACTAATACTCACATAACTAAATCCTGCATAACTAATACCTGCATAACTAAATTCTGCATAACTAATACCTGCATAACTAAACCCTGCATAAATAATACCTACATAACTAAATCCTGCATAACTAATACATGTATAACTCTAACCAGTAACTAAACGACCCCTTATTGACAACCGACACGTATCAATTTTTATAATATGTCTGTTTATAATTGATGGTAGTTGGGGTAAAGTGGTTGAAGTTCAAGAAAATTATTTTAAAAAAATAATGAATGGGAGCTAGAAGTAACAATGGCTGAACTAAAAAAAATATTCCATCAGTATACTAATTTTCTGATGAGAGCTAGAAATAGAAAAGGCACAATTCAAGTAGATTAAAGATCCAGTCCAAAATAAAAACAAAGACATGAAACAAAAGAGATAAAAAGACAAAAAAAAAGCATAATATATAAACATCACCTTTAACTTGACTTCAGCTGATAATTATGTCCTTCAACTTTGGATATGCACAAGTATACACGTAAACTTGTATAAAATTGAATAAGTAGACACACATATGACACAAAATTGCCATTTAAGACGAATGTGTCTATTTGTTCAATTTTATACAAATTTAAATGTCTACTTATGCACACCAAAAGTTAAAAGTTATAGTTATCAGTTGAAACCAAATTAAGAGTCATGTTTATGTATTATGCAACCAAAAAAAATAAAAAAAAATAACAAGTGGTCACCAAATAGGAAAGTGACTGAACAAAAAGATCTCTTATTAGCCCCTCAATAAAACTCTATTTTTTTACGTGTTGGTAAATTATTCATTTTTGACGTAGTTAGAAAAATAATTTTTTTTTTCATTTTTATCTTTAGTATTAATTATTTATTCTATAAATTATTTTTAAAAAGTTAATATTAAATACAAATTAATAGAGATAGTTATAGATAGTGAAATTTTGTGGACTCTACAAGATGTCTTCGGTTTGAGTTGGAACTTCACAAAATATGTTCAATTTCAATTAAGATTCTTGAAGGCTGCTTAATTCTAAACCCTAATTCATGCCTATATAAATGATACTATATTCTCTTTAAGTGGCATCTCAAATATTTCAAATTCATAAAATATTTATAAAGAGATCAAAACCAAATCATCTTAATTCGAGAATTATGTCACTAACGACGCTCGAATTATGAAGATCAAGTCCAAATCATCTTAATTTGAGAAATACGTCACTAACAACTCTCATATTATGAAGATCAAGTCCAAATCATCCAAGTTCGAGAAATACGCCACTAACAACCCTCAGATATATTATAGAAATCAAGTCCAAATCATTCAAGTTTGAAAAATACACCACTATTTATTAATAAAATCATATTTCTTTATATTTTATTTATAATTGTAATTAATCATCTAAAATCATGTCATTAATAATTAAGATCAAGATGTGTCACATCATATTTAATCGCTTCCCAATACTTCTTCAACTTGTCTCTCCCTCTTCTAACAGCTGTCACTGCACTGCCACTGTGACCAAAATGTCATTTTATTAAAATAAAAACGGGCCCATCCAATTCTAATGGATTCGATCAAATATGGAAACAAAGACAAAAACAAAAAAGGAAAACTTTGCAAAGCCCTCATTCATTGAATTGCAGAGGCACTGTTTCGTACCCTTATAAAAACATCAAACTAGCTCATAAATGTTTTTATTTGGATTGGAAAGAAGCTAAAAGTTTTTGCTTCTAAGAAAAATCTGAAGCAGAAAATTATTATTTTTTATTGACCAAAATATCACTGTCATGTATGTATATTTACAAATATTTTTATTTATTTTTTAATTATTGTGATGATTTTTTCGTATGTAGTGATTATTTAATTTGTGGAATGATTTTAAAATTATATTACTAGATATTTTTAATTATATTTAAATCATTATGTCAATATCATATCAATATTCAATTTTTAATTTTTTTTATCTATGTCACGACCCAAAACGAGTCATGAGTGGCACCCACACTTAACCTCCTAGGTGAGCGAACAAACGAATTTAACCCCAATTTATATTAACTGTTCAACTTACGAAATACAACCGTAATGCGAAAGCTTAAACCTTAATAAAGTAAGTAATAAAAATCTTCTATAGTCAATTACATATCGTTTTCCCAAAATCTGAAAGTCATCACATCAATGACATGTACTCTCAAAATACCAAGTCTAAGCGTATTAAAGACACTAGAATAAATAAATAGAATAGTCTATGTTCGAAAACTAAGGACATCATGCCATGACCGAGAGAATTCAACACGAGCTAGAAGGAATAGCTCACCCTAGAATTTGATGTACTGGTGACTAGCTAGAGCTAATGGTGAGTCGAAGTCGTTGGTATGCTTGCTGCACTCCACAAAGGGAAAAACAAAGGAAACACAAGTAGGGGTCGGTACAAAAAAATGTACTGAGTAGATATCATCGGCCGACCCAAAATAGAAACAAACATGCATAAAGTGAGAACATGAAATCAACTATAGCACTTAGCAGGTGGCAGACAACAAACAACATGAACAAGTGACAACGGTAATGCAACAAGTACGTAATCAATCAACAATATCAAGAACACACATAAGGACGCATGCCTCCACACCACACTCTTTTGGAAATTGGATTCTTTGAGATTGAGTACATTAAGTTACTTTAATATGTTTTCTTTTAATGTTATTGTGTCTGAACGTGACACCCAATCCAATAATATTGTGCCGGCTCGTGGAACCCGATCTAAATATATCATGTTGGCTCGTGGCACCCGATCCAAATATATTCATCATTATTTTCATCACTTTTCACTTCATTACAATATTTCACCAAGCCTTCTTTATTCAAGGAATTACTTTAATAGAACAAGTTCAAGATTATAGATTTTGCGGTCTTGGGATTACAGATTAATCACAAACAATACATGAATTATTCAAACCACAACAATCAAATACATAGACAATTTCACAATATCACTCAATAACTATCAATCACTATTGAGAGTCTCTCATCACATAGAATAAATCATGATAATCTACCTCAACCGAAGAACGGAAGTCAAGCAAGCTAATTCCCCAATGTTTTTTTATTTTCTCAATGCCTCCAAACGTTTCCAATTTATCAAGTATACAACATTCATAAGCACACAAATCTATAGACACCCATATCATTATATATCTCATCTTGACTCAAAAACCCACTAAAATTTATGATTAATTTCCTATGTCTTGATACCAACTAATATATCAAGTCTCATACTTCATAATATTCAAACTTAAGGATTAAGTCTCAATTCTTTCAATTACTATAACTTTAAAGGTGTTCACATATTAGAATACACATAAATTGAGGTGTTTCATATTTGTAGATTGTAATTGTCAAGAACAATTATTACTATAGGGATAAATATAAAATAAATAGTTAATTATCTTAAATTTCTAAAATAACAATAATTTGAGATAATTCATCTTAGAAATTACGATAGATACTTTGAGACGAGAGAACAAAGAGAATATTTATTGAGTATGGTCACAAGGCCAACAACGACCATATATTCAGGTAATCGCACATGTGTGCTAGGTACACTAAAAACCAATTACTCAATGGTCCCAAAATTTTGTCAGAACATGTAAGTCGAGTATTGACAAATGATTTAATTGAGTAGAAAAATACATTTATTGACAACTGAGGTAAAGTGGTTGAAGTTCAAGAAAATTAATTTTTAAAAATAATGAATGGGAGCTAGAAATAACAATGGCTGAACTAAAAAAAATTATTCCATATTAGTATACTAGTTTTCTGATGAGACCTAGAAATAGAAAAAGCACATTTCAAATAGATTATAGATCCAGCACAAAATAAAAGTAAAGACATGAAACAAAAGATATAAAAAGACGACGAAAAAAAAATATAATACATAAACATGATATTTAACTTGGCTTCAACTGGTAATTATGTCCTCCAACTTTAGATTTGCAGAAGTAAACACACATGTCTTACAAGTCATAATACATGTAGGACACCACATATGACACAAGATTGTCATGTAGGACGAATGTATCTATTTGTTCAATGGTGGATTCTAAACCCTAGTTCATGCCTCTAGATTGGATCCATTTAGTGCATTTCTTATTAACATTTTATTTATTTATTTATTAATAGTGACCAACATGCCAACAACAACATATCTAGTGTAATTCTATTAGAGTAGGTAAAGTTTTCACATTGGTTGAGAAATGAACTGGTGGTCTGCATATATGAATTTGGATCCTCTCCTCATAAGCTAGCTTTTGGGGCTGAGTTAGGCCTAATTAGGGGTGTTCAAAACCAAACTGTAGCCATAGGTGAATATTAGTTAATCAAATTCATTGCGACATAAATTATGGGGGCCGTGCTCCATGGGCGGATCGACCCTTGATCAAGGGGTGTCAAGCAATACCCCTTCATCTGAAAATTATATTGTTATAGAAGTTTTTTTTTTGCTTAATAAATATATATACAAGTATTGACACCTTTTGAAACAAGTTGAAGATTTAGTCTAATGGTTAAGAGTTGGGAACCAAAATAAGCCACAAAAATATAAAAGTGACCAAAATAAGCCACTACTTTAGAAAGTAACTAAAATAGGCTTAGTGGAAGAAAAAATTCCACTTTATCTAATATTCTAAACGTTTTCCGTTAGTCTCATAACATGTATATTTTAATATATAACGGAACTATTTCCTACATTTTGTAAAATGGAACTATTTCTTACACTTTATAAAGTGGAACTTTTTCTTACACTTTATGAAGTGGAAGAAAATCTTACACTTTATAAAAAGTTACTTTACCTTTTCACTTTCTTCTTCTCCCCTTTCACTTTCATGGCTTCCAAACTTTTTCACTTTGAAGATTAACAGGTGATGGTCTCAATCCGACAACTGAAGCGGCCCTACACTAAAAAATCAAAATCTTGAAAGATTGGAGTAGCACAACCCGACAACATAACAATCCGACTCTACAAATTTTATAAATTAGTATTTTTTTCATCTCATATTTTCATTACTTTAAAATTATGTTGTAATTTGTTATAGGAACTTTTGCTGATGTGGCACAAAAAGTGTGACTCACACCTTGTTAGGTGGGTGACTCATTTAATCAACACCTTTATAGTTTTTTCTTTTTTTGTTTCTCATTATTTTTTTTAAATAAAAATATTTCTTTCTTTTCTCTTTAAAAAATGTGGACTTCCTTTTAATGTTGTGGAACGCACAAAGAATTTGAAATCGAAACGAAAAAAAAGGATGAATAGATTTTTTTAAAAAATAAAAAGAAAAGAAAAAACACTATCTATTTGAAATAGGAACAAAAAAAACGTAAAGAGTAAAAAAAGGATAAATTCTTACATAGTATATGTTAAAATATCCATTTTTTCTAAATGGAGAATAACAATGATAGACCAGAGGTGATTTTTTGTCACGCCCTGAGCCTACACCCTGGACGGGACTAGCACTTGAAAACCATTGCTGGCCACAAGCGAACCCTTGGTCTGGCTTACTTAACTCAGCGGAAGACAATATTCATATCTATAATGATCAATGAACTTAACTAAACCGAATAATATTAAATAACTGAGAATGTTTTAAAGAATAAACATTCAACTTGGCCAAAAGTTGTCACCCAAGTCTTTAAAATAAGAATGATAATGCAAAGACTACTGAACTACTAACTGTCTATGAAGCCTCTAAAACAAAAAGGGATGTCGGGATAGAACCCCCAATCATCCTAACATCTGAAAGACTAGAAAGAAAATAAAGGAGTCATCCGGAATGCAATGAGGCTCACCAACAGACTCTGAATGCTCAAGCTGGATCAACGTGACGCTGGATGCTGATCCTGGTTACTTGCGTCTACATCATAATAAGATGCATGCCAACTGGTATCAGTACACTGAATGCACGAGTATGCGAGTTGGAATGCTAACAAACATAAGCTCGAAAGAGATTACGAAAGAAACACCTACCTAGATCTTCTCAACTCAATATAAAGTAATAAAACAGATGCGATATATATATAAAACCTATAAACAACTGATACAATCTTAGTTCGTTAAAGATAAAGCAATAACAAACTTAACTTTACTCATTTAGAAAGTAATATAATTTTTGTGGGAGATTCTCTAACCGACAACCATCACTATGAGCCTAAGTGATGGTATAATAATTTACCTCACGTTGACAAGGACCGTCATATACCTTGCCATCGGTATAGAACCTGAACTACTAAGTGGATCCACTAGTCTATGCTAAAAAGCGTTAAGGAATCATCTAAAAAGTATGATCTTTTTTCTGCCCATGATGGCTACATGGTTTATGGGGGCTTGAGTTAATATGAACTCACGTCCCCATATCGGTGCTCAATACTACTGCCAAAATATACTTAGCTCATACGTTTTTAAAACAACTTCTTCTGTGGTTTGAGATAATTGCTCAAACTTAACTTATAAAGCTCTCTTGGAATCAATGTTCCCTTTTTGCTGTTCAAAACTCTTTTGGAAATCTCAGTTTCCTCTCATCTCAAATGTGAAAACATTTACTCTTGGAAATACTTAGTTCTCATATATCATTTTAAAGAAAATGAACTTTGTTCTTACTCTTTACTCAACTTCAAAACTTAAGTCTTAAAACAAAGTTAAAACGTTTGTAAAAGACTGATGAAAACCTGAAATGAACTTCTCTTACTGACTCTTGACTTTTCTTAACTTTGATCTTAACTGCTCTAAACTTGACTCTAATTGATCCTTGATTTGAATTGTGGATTCAAGGATTATGATTGGTGTTTGGAAAGATCTCATGATGTTTAGGAATGATTTTTAAATAGTTAACCATGAGAAAAGTCACGAAATCACCGTATTGGAACAAGTCCGCAATGCGGAGGTGTTTCTAAATAAATGGTCGCAAAATTAAATTTGAGACAGAGGAGTCTGCGACGTGGAGGTGTTTCTAAATAAATGGTCGTGAAATTAAATTTGAGATAGAGGAGTCCACGTCTTAATCGCGACGTGAAGAAACTTTTTATTCACTGAGGTTCCAGGTCCGTGACGCGGACCTGGAACCTGTTCCTTGTCCGACTTTTTCCTTCTTTTTTTCCAGCCCCAATTCACTTAATCTCGACTATTGTTCTCATATTCATTTTAGGTTCAGATACCCAGTATATGTACTCAAGAACCTAACTCAAAATAACTCTAAAACTCAACGTAAGGATCTCTGAAATTCATCAATTCAACCCAATTCAAGAACAACATTCAAATTCAAGAATTCATGTAAAGAACATCAACTTTCAAACTCTTTAAGCACAAATTTTGCTGAATGAAACATGTTTGGCGCGTGGGTGAATGAACCCAACGCTATGAAAGACTCACATACCTTGTAGGGTCAATTCCTTGGAGAATCTACAACCAAAATCGATCGTTCTTGGCGAATCTGCTTTTACTCTTCTCCTTTCTGTTGCGTTCTTTCTCCAAAAGCCCTAACTCTATTTCTCAAAAGTGTAAACTGAATTAACTCAGTTTTGACCCCAACTATTTTATTAAAAATGGATTTAATTAATTGGGTAAGGAAAAGAGCAACCCTTCAAAAATCTGGATTGGGCATTTCCTTATTCGAACATCCCAACTTCCAAAGGGCATAACTCACTCATACAAACTCGGAATCGCGCAACTTAGCGGCGTTGGAAAGATCATTCCAAGAGTTTTTCAACCATATATGGAACTACACCTAACTCATCCTGAGCAAGGAGTTATGGTCGTTTGATGTTGACCAAAAACTCACTTTAACTTTTTTTTTAAAATCCAGATTTCCTTATACTTTCCAAAAATAACTATTTCCAGATTTTAAACTTCCTTCTAGTTCTTTCTAGTTGCAAGATGTTACAATATCTCCCCCTTGAGAACATTCGTTCTCGAATGAGATTTACTCTTACTAAGCTAAGGGTGGTAACATCAAGTTCAGATATTCCAAAAGCAATTTCAAACAAAGAACATGCTCACTCATAATTTAAATAGTACTAAGAAGAAAATTAGTACCTTGGTCTGCATTTTCTCCAGTTTCAAAGATATATGGATATCTCTTCTTCATATCTTCTTCAGTTTCCCAAGTAGCTCTTCAACAAATTGGTTCCTCCAAAGGACTTTGACTGACGCATCCTCCTTTCTTCTCAACTTGCAAGCTTGGCGATCTAGAATCTGAATCGAAATCTTCTCATAAGATAAGCTATCCTTCATCTCAATATTTTCAGTTGATATGATCAATGAAGGATCGCCCATGCACTTCTTCAACATGGAGATATGAAACATCGAATGAACCGCTGCTAATTCCTGTGGTAGCTCTAACTCATAAGCTACATTGCCAATCCTCTTGGTCATTCTATAAGGTTCAATATACCGTGGACTAAGCTTCCCCTTCTTACCAAACCTCATAACACCCTTCATGGGTGAAACTTTTAAATATACCCAATCATATACCTCGAACTCTAACGCCCTTCTCCTAACATTTGTGTAGGATTTCTGACGACTCTGTGCTGTTTTCAATCTCTCTTGAATTACTTTCACCTTCTCCATAGCTTGGTGAACTAAATCTGGTCCTATCAACCCTGCTTCACCAACTTCAAACCATCCAATAGGAGATCTGCACCTTCCCCCATAAAGATCTTCCTAATGAGTCATTTGGATGCTCGAGTAATAACTGTTGTTGTAAGCAAACTCGATGAGAGGTAAGTGATCATCCCAATTCCCTTTGAAATCAATCACACAAGCCCTCAATATATCTTCTAATGTCTGAATAGTGCGCTTTGTTTGTTCGTCAGTTTGAGGATAAAATGCAGTACTTAGGTTCACTTTTGAACCCAAATCTTTCTGAAAATATTTCCAGAATTGTGCATTAAATTGTGCACCTCTATCTGAAATAATGGAGACTGGAACTCCATGAAGTCTTACCACCTCCTAAATATATAACCTGGCATAATCTTCTACTGAATGGGTAGTCTTTACCGGCAGAAAATGGGCTGATTTTATCATTCTGATAACGATCACCCAAATAGAATCATGCTGTCTGCGAGACCTTGGCAAGCTTGTGGTGAAATCCATATTAATCATCTCCCACTTTCATTCCGAAATTTCTATATTCTGCGCTAAACCACCGGGCCTTTGGTGCTCTACTTTAACTTGTTGGCAATTTGGACACTTAGCAACAAATTCTGCAATGCTCTTCTTCATACTATTCCACCAATACATTTCTTTCAAATCACGATATATCTTTGTGGAACCCGGATGAATGGAATATCCGGAGTTATAAGCTTCCTCCATGATCCTCTCTGGGAGACCATTCATCATAGGTACACACAATCTACCTTGATATCTCAATACACCATATCCCCCTTGTTCAAAAGTTAATACGTTTTTCTTATGAACATTTGCCTTCAATACAAGCAAAATGGGATTTTGGTCTTGCTTTTCTTTCACTTCTGACACTAATGAAGATTCAGCCCCATTCAACACCACTACTCCTCCTTCTGTGGAATCCATTAGTCGGACTCCTGAGCGTGCAAGTCTATGCACATCATTCGTTAACTCTCTCTTTTCTTCATCAACGTGAGAAGTACTACCCATAGACAACCTGCTCAAGGCATCAGCAACAACATTAGCCTTACCTGAGTGATAAGAATACTCATTTCATAATCCTTGAGTCATTCTAACAACCTCTTTTGTCTGAGATTAAGCTATTTCTGAGTGAACACATATTGAAGACTCTTGTGATCAGTGAATACTTCAACATGAACACCATACAAATAGTGATGCCATATTTTTAGAGCGAATACTACCGCAACCAACTCTAAGTCATGGGTTGGGTAGTTCTTCTCATGAACCTTCAATTGTCTGGAGGCATAAGCTATAACTTTGTCATTCTACATTAAGACACAACCCAAACCAACTCTAGATTCATCACAGTACACCATAAAACCTTGGGTACCTTCTAGTAAGGTCAAAACTGAGGTAGTAATCAACCTCTTCTTCAATTTCTAAAAGTCTTTCTCACAAGCTTCAGACCATTGAAACTTCACTGTTTTATGAGTCAATTTCGTCAAAGGGGACAAAATGGATGAAAAACCCTCTACAAACCTTCTATAATAGCCAGCCAAACCCAAAAAACTCCTAATATCAGTTGGAGATGTGGGTCTAGGCCAACTCTGCACTGCCTTAATTTTTTGTGTATCAACTCTAATTCCTTCACCGGAAACTATGTGGCCCAAGAACGCCACAGACTCAAGCCAAAACTCACATTTAGAGAACTTGGCATACAACTCTCTATCTTTCAAAGTCTGAAGAACTATTTTGAGATGACTAGCATGATCTTCTTCATTTCTTGAGTAGATTAGTATGTCATCAATGAAGACGAAAACAAACATATCTAAATAAGGTTTGAAGACTTTATTTATAAGATCCATGAACGTTGCTGGTGCATTGGTCAAACCAAAGGACATGACCAAAAACTCATAATGACCATATCTAGTTCTGAAAGCTGTCTTTGGAATATCACATCATCTTACTCTTAATTGATGATAACCTGATCTGAGGTCAATTTTCGAGAAACATGAAGCACCCTGAAGCTGATTGTATAGATCATTAATTCTCGAAAGAGGGTATTTATTCTTGATGGTAACCTTGTTCAACTGACGGTAATCTATACACATCCTAAGAGAACCATCTTTCTTTCTCACAAACAAGACCGGAGCACCCCAAGGTGAGACAATTGGCCGAATGAAGCCCTTATCTAATATATCTTTTAATTGCTCTTTCAACTCTTTCAACTCTGTTGGTGCCATTTTATATGGCGGAATAGAGATAGGACGAGTATCTAGAATGATGTCTATACCAAATTCTATTTCTCTCTCAGGAGGAACTCCGGTTAGGTCATCAGGAAAGACTTCTGGAAACTCTTTTACTATAAGAACTGGCTGAATGAGAGGTACCTCAACACTTGAGTCATTAACTCAGACTAAGTGATAGATACAACCCTTTGAAACTAACTTTCTCGCCTTAAGGTACGAAATGAAATGACCTTTAAGCACTGCTGAACTACTACTCCACTCTATGACTGGCTCATTAGGAATCTGAAACTTGACAACTCGAGTTCTACAATCTATTGATGCATAACAAGCATGAAGTCAGTCCATACCTAGAATGACATCGAAATCCACTATGTCTAACTCAACCAAATTAGCCATGGTGTCTTTGTGATTGATGGAAATGACACAATCACGATAAACTCGCTCAACTAAAATAGACTCCCCAACAGGTGTAGAAACACATAACAGTTCACACAGTTTCTTAGGAATAACTTTAAACTTATTTGCAACATAAGGGGTTACAAAAGATAAACTTACTCCAGGGTCTATCAAAGCATAAACATCAAAAGTAAAGACTTTGATCATAGCAGTGACAACATCTGGAGATTTCTCTTGCTCTTGGCGACTAGTGATTGCATAGAGGCGGTTTGCTCCTCTGCCAGTATCGGAAGTAGCTCCTCTAGGTGCAGCCTGTCTAGTGGAGCAACTGATGAAGATTGGGCTCTATTGCCTGGATTTCCACTACCTTGCATATTCTTAGGACACTCTTTCATGAAGTGTCTCTCTTGCCCACACTTGAAACAACCTGTCTGGCCATCACGACACTTACCTGAGTGGTTTCTACCACATACAAGAGCTCAACTACCTCCTTATGCCGCACTACCTTGAGATTGTGCTGGTCTAGCTCTGAAGTTCTGTGAATTCTGGCCATTATACTCACCTTTGTTCTTAGGTGCATGTGCACTAGCAGATGATAGTGCAGGCCCATTTTTCTTCTGAAAGGACGAACGATTCACACTACCCTTCTGCTGCCCAGACTCATTTCCTGTCTTCGCTTTCTTATTCTTGAACTCCTATCTATCTCTAAGCTTCTCTTCCTCTACCTGTTGCACATAGACCATCAACCTCGAAATGTCCATTTCCCCAATAAGTATTACTGCCCGGCCCTCTTTGCTTGATAGACGACCCAACCCAACAACGAACAAGCTCATTCTACTTCTCATGTCCTTAACCATCTTCGGAGCATACCGGGATAGTTGGGTGAGCTTCAACCTATATTCATGAACACTTAGAGAATCCTGCTTAAGTGTGAGGAACTCACGTACCATGACCTATTTCAGTTCCCGGGGAAAGAAACGCCCCAAGAAAGCTTCCTCAAAATAGGCCCAACTCGTAGGTGGTGCATCCTCAGCTCTACCCCATTTCCACTATTCAAACCAGGTCCTAGCAACATTCTTCATCGGGTATGCAGCTAGCTCAACTCTCTCAGTATCAGCAACATGCATCACGTCGAATACCTTTTTTAGTTCCTCAATGAAGTTTTTTGGATCCTCAGTAGTGCTGGAACTAGTGAAACTTAGAGGATTCATCCTCAAGAACTCACGAATCCTTGAAGTGTCAGCCTTTTCTTGTCGAGCCCCTCTTGTCTGCCCAACCTGGTTAGTCACAGCTTGGCTCAACATCCGGATAGCCTAACGGAACTCAGCATTGGTGACTTCTCATTGCGGTTGCACTTCAGGTGCATTGGGTAACTCTTGTTCCTCAACATTGCGTCTAGCAGAACGACCTCTAACAGCTTCGTGGAGGCATGCTTATCTGAAAACACGCGCAAGTACGAATTAGAAAAAACTTTTTAGAGATCAAACTCTAACGCACGAAAAGAGTGTGAACGAAGTGAGACAATTTCCTAAGTGTTGCAGCCTCCAAATTATAGATGTGGACTACTTCACACCGAAAACTAGGACTCTACAGACACGACTTCATAGACTCCCTAGGACTCTTGAACTCTGTGCTCTGATACCAAGTTTGTCACGCCCCGAGCCTACACCCTAGGAGGGACTGGCACTCAAAGATCATTGCTGGCCCAAAGCGAATCCTTGGCCTGGCTTACTTAACTCAGCGGAAGACAATATTCATATCTATAATGATCAATGAACTTAACTGAACCGAATAATAAAATAATTGAGAATGTTTTAAAGATTAAACATTCAACTTGGCCAAAAGTGGCAACCCAAGTCTTTAACATAAGAATGATAATGCAAAGACTACTGAACTACAATATGTCTATGAAGCCTCTAAAACAAATAGGGATGTCGGGACAGGACCCCCGATCATCCTAACATCTGAAAGACTAGAAAGCAAATAAAGGAGTCCTCCGCAATACAAGGAGGCTCACCAACAAACTCTGAATGCTCCAGCTGGATCAACGAGGTGTTGGATGCTGATCCTGGTTACCTGCGTCTGCATCATAATAAGATGCAGGCCATCTGGCAACAATACATTAAATGTACAAGTATGCGAGTTGGAATGCTAACAAACATAGGCTCGAAAGAGATTATGGAAAAAACACCTACCTGGCTCTTCTCAACTCATGGATACTCAACTCAACATAAATCAATAAAACACATGTGATATATATATAAAGTTTATAAACAACTAAAAACAATCTTAGTTCGTTAAAGATAAAGCAATAACAAACTTAACTTTACTCATTTAGAAAGTAATATAACTTCTGTGGGAGATTCTCTAACTGACAACCATCACTATGAGCCTAAGTGATGGTACAATATTTTACCTCACATTGCCAAGGACCGTCCTATACCTTGCCATCGGTATAGAACCTGAACTACTAAGTGGATCCACTAGTCTATGCTAAAAAGCGTTAAGGAATCATCTAAAAAGTATGATCCTTTTTCTACCCATGATGGCTACATGGTTTATGGGGGCTTGAGTTAATATGAACTCACGTCCCCATATCAATGCTCAATACTACTCCCAAAATATACATAGCTCATATATTTTTAAAACAACTTCTTCTCTGGTTTGAGATAATTGCTCAAACTTAGCTTAAAAAGCTCTCTTAGAATCAATGTTCCTTTTTGCTGTTCAAAACTCTTTTGAAAATCTCAGTTTCCTCTCATCTCAAATGTGAAAACATTTACTCTTGGAAATACTTAGTTCTCATATATCATTTTAAAGAAAATGAACTTTGTTCTTACTCTTTACTCAACTTCAAAACTTAAGTCTTAAAACAAAGTTAAAGCGTTTGTAAAAGACTGATGAAAACTTGAAATGAACTTCTCATACTAACTCTTGACTTCTCTTGACTTTGATCTTAACTGCTCTTAACTTGACTCTTAACTGATCCTTGATTTGAATTATGGATTCAAGGATTATGATTGGTGTTTGGAAAGATCTCATGATGTTTAGGAATGATTTTTAAATAGCTAACCATGAGAAAAGTCACGAAATCACCGTCTTGGAACAAGTCCGCGACGCGGAGGTGTTTCTAAATAAATGGTCGCGAAATTAAATTTGAGACAGAGGAGTTCGCATCTTAATCGCGATGCGGAAAAACTTTTTATTCACTGAGGGAACAGGTCCGCGACGCGGACCTGGAACTTGTTTCTTGTCCGACTTTTTCCTTCTTCGTTTTCCAACCCCAATTCGCCTAAACTTTACTATTGTTCTCAAATTCATTTTTGGTTCAGATACCCAGTATATGTACTAAAGAACCTAACTCAAAATAGCTCTAAAACTCAACGTAACGATCTTCGAAACTCGTCAATTCAACCCAATTCAAGAACAACATTCAAATTCAAGAATTCATGTCAAGAACATCAACTTTCAAACTCTTTAAGAACAAATTCTGCTGAACGAAACATGTTTGGCTCGTGGGTGAATGAACCCAATGCTATGAAAGACTCACATACCTTGTAGGGTCAATTCCTTGGCGAATCCACAACCAAAATCGATCGTTCTTGGCGAATCTGCTTTTACTTTTCTCCTTTCTCTTGCGTTCTTTCTCCAAAAGCCCTAACTCTGTTTCTCAAAAGTGTAAACTGAACTAACTCAGTTTTGACCCCAACTATTTTATTAAAAGCGGATTTAATTAATTGGGTAAGGAAAAGACCAAACCATCCTTCAAAAATCCGGATTGGGCATTTCCTTATTCGAACAACCCAACTTCCAAAGGGAATAACTTACTCATATGAACTCGGAATCGCGCAACTTAGCGGTGTTGGAAAGATCATTCCAAGAGTTTTCCAATCAAATCTGGAACTACACCTAACTAATCCTGAGCTAGGAGTTATGATCGTTTGAAGTTGACCAAAAACTCACTTTAACTTTTTTTAAAAATCCAGATTTCCTTATACTTTCCAAAAATAACTATTTCCACATTTTAAACTTTCTTCTAGTTCTTTCTAGTTGCGAGATGTTACATTTTTAGTGAAAGAGAAGAAAGGGAGAAGTTTGGGGTGGTGTGGGTGTGCGGGGTGGGGTGAGGGTGGTAGAATAGATTTTTATATTTCTTTTAAGTTAAAATCTTTTCTTTTTAAATTTAGATATTTTTTATTTTCAAAATTCATTTATATAATTATTTTAAATTAAAATGCCACATGTCTTCATTTGATTTGTTATTTTATCACATCAGATGCATATGTATTACACACTTCCTCATTTGACCATGTCTGAGAAAAAATGTTTGATAGGTATATATTTTTAAAGGTTGGAGTGTCTAATAGGAAAAAAATATGTTAAAAGTGTGTAAGTAAATTATGCGGATAACTTTAAGAGGTCATTAAGCCAAGTATATATGGCCAAACATATGGTTATTACCTTCATTACACCTTTAAGCCAAGTATATATGGCCAAACATATGGTTATTACCTTCATTACACCTTTAAAGTGATGATAAAAGTTGATATGACATATGTGTTTGTTTGTCAATGAAGATTGGTCCCTAGTCCCTACCAAATGTTAAATGTTTGGTCCCAAATTTTTTGAAAGATTCTTGTCAAACATGTACTTGTTATTTTATTTTTTTTCTTAAAGAAAAAAAAATGTGATCTTTTAAACTTGGACAAGAAATACTATTCACTCTTTATTTTGCAATAAAAATTATTTTCTTCAAGATTTTTTTTAACTATCCTTGAGTTAAGTCAACTAGTGCGTAGTAACAGACGATTGTCAATTCATGAAAAGATTTTAATCATGGATATGTGGCATCAAGTAACGAAGGAAAACGATACAATCTATCCAAACATTGCTTTCATGGTTAAAACTATACAGTACGGTACAGTACAACACAATATAATACGATACATTATGAAACAATACAAAACAACCATCCAAACAAAGCTTTAATGATTTTCATTACACTAAAATGAGCGTTTAAACGAACACATCAAGAAAAGGTAGAAGTGAAAGTAAATACATCTTTGTCACATCCAAACATCTTCATATTCTTGATTGAATGAAAAATTCCTCATCACATCCAAACATTTCCATGTAGTCTTTCTTCAAATCTGCTTGAACAACAATTCCAGTGCCACATTCTGGATCATACAACCAAAACATATCACTACGTCTCAATCCCAAACTAGTCAAGCAAGGTTTTCCCCAACCAAAATCAACTTTGTTAATAGGGAACCCACACAAACTCGATGCCATACACACATCCACTTGTTCATTTTCTTCCCATTCTTGTATTTCTTCGTGAAACTTAGACACTAGGGAACACATGTCACTTGATTTCGCAAATGATATGTATACAGTTATCTTTTGTATTACGTCCTTAAGCAATAGTACAATTTCTTTTAACTCCATTCTTGTTTCTCCCGGTATGAATTTGACTGGGACTTCAATAGCAAAATTCCCAAAGGAGTTTTTGTAACTTGGAAAGTCAATCTTACCACGTAAATTCACAGAGACGATCAATAAACAAGGTCTTAAACGTCCATTATTTTTACGTTGAGAAACATTGATTAAAGCCCTCCATAGAAGAGCAATCACCAACTCAACACGTGATGGTCTGAAATAAACCACTCCAATAGTTTTCCTAAGTCTTGATATTGCAGATTCACTTATGACAAACCTCCTCGCGACCATTTCAATAGAATCATGACCATCATCACTAGGGGACTTCACTATTTTTGATAAACTATTATCACTTGTTGCTGGGAAGATGGTACCAAAATCATTAAACGTAAAACAATTGATCATATCTGAATTAATACCCATTTTACTCACTTTAGACCACTCGTAAATAAATTTCCCTGCTGTGAATCCATCAATAACCGCGTGCTCAGTGCTCAAACATAAAGCTAGCCCCGTACCACAAGCAAACTCCGTCACTTGCACAATAACTATTGGATTGGTACACAAATTAGAATCATTACGATCAAATTTAGGACAAAAGTACAATGCTAGGTCGATATCTTTTCGTGCATCATTGATAAAATCACAAAATTGAGAATCAACTTTTGCCTTTATGTACAAAACACCTTCATCATGACAATTGATTGATTGACCATCCGATGCAAATCTACCCGATGTTGGATAAACATGAGTTATAAACTTGGACAATGATTGTTCTAGTCGTTCATGTATAATGGAAATTTTAGTAAAGGTGGAATTTTTCAGTGGATAGAAAAAAACAGTAGGAACGTGCATTTGGAGAGCAAATTGATCAAAGTGGATGCATTTAGTGCATTTCTTATTAACTTTTTAAAAATAATTAAATTAATTAAAAGTGGTCAAAAGGCCATAAACAACAACATATCCAGTGTAATCACACAAATGAAGTCTGGGGAACATAAAATATCCAATTTTCTCATGTTTGGTTGGCTTATATAAATGTTTTGAAAAATGTTTTTCAATTCAACTTATTTTCCTCAAATTTAAGGAAAATAACTTCCCTTCAATAATTAAGGAAAATAACTTCCAAAACTCTCGTCCAACTTCAAATTATAATTTTTTTAGGCAAAATGGTCTGATGAATCATTGTACTTGTATGAGTTTGTATCTGCATTAACCAAGCTTATGTGGCAACTTAATTATTGACGTGGAATAATTGTGTGATTTCACACAAAAAGGAGCGTGAACATAAGAATACCCCATCCAATCCTCCATTTCTCTCTCTTTCTCCCCTTTCCCATGGTTCTTCAGTTTCTTCTTCTTTTTTAATTTTTTTATCCCTCTATTAATTTTAAAGAAGATAACAAATTCTGAAGTGGGCCGCAACAGATCTAAAAAACAAGATAGTAAATCTCAAATGAGAAATAAAAAGCTAAGGATGAAGAGTGGGGGAGTAATCCTTACGGTGATAATTGATAAAACTCAAATCCACCAGAAATGCACAAAGAAGGAGATGGAAAAGCTCAAATTCCAAACTCTTCTTTTTCTACACCTCAAATATTTTTTATCTCTTTTTTGCTTTAGTTTCTATTTGGTGTCCTTTGTTTAGTTTTTTTTTTCTTTGTTTCTACGGATTTGAATATATCCCTATATTTTGTGAACATCTTTTTGACCAAGAGGAATATTACATAGAGGGATATTAATTTCTTCACTCCATGTGAATTGTGTTAAAGAATACCACCATTAATTTCTACATAGAGAATTTAGCAAGACATTAATTTATAACTTGAAGGGATATTGATTTATTCACCCCTCTACCATCTTTCTTCCCCTGCCCAATCCCCCATTTCTATCTCTTTCTCCCCTTCCCACGCTCCCCAGATTAGAAATGAAATGTGCTACAATGTGTGAGGTGATAAATATGATAATTTTGATGGGTAAGAAATAATTATTAAATGTCTTTGTGAATTCAAATAGAATGTGTTGTATGTGTAGAATGGTGTACAAATATTAGAATACATTGAGGTATTTTAATGGTGATTTATTTATATTAATGATAAAAAGAGGTTTATGGTGTTTCAAGTGATGGACAAAGTTATATAAAATAGGACCGAAAGTTATGAATGATGAAAATATAGACAAGAATCGTAATTTTTATGATTTAGAAAAGTGGTGATAATGGTGAAGATGAAAGTTGTGGTGATGAGATCTAATTTAAAAAATGGAGAGAGATGGTTAAGGAAGAATGAGGGGAGGAATGAAGTGAAAAAGGGAAAAAAATGATTTTTTTTAAAAATAAATAATTAATGATGTGTCATTTAAAATTTGATATGAATGACGACGTATCAATTTTGGTGAGTGTTTGAAGTTCACACAAAACCAAGGGGGTTTAAAATAGTGAGTTTCGTTGAGTTTAAGGGCATAGTTGATAAATAGTTAAATAAAAAGGTTCAAAATACAAACGCATGCAAGTACAAGAGTCCACTAGACCATTTCGCTTTTTTTTATACACACGCTCACATAAAATAGGACGAGGGATTATATTTTAATATATATTAATATTATATTAATTATTACTAATATAAAATATTATATAAGCAAAATGTAATATTAGGTCACCACTTTCCAATTTTTCACTTTTCAGCAATCAACACCGCTGCATCCCACTTTCCACCGACCTGCGATTGCGAGGCAGCAACCGCCGCGGCCAGGTATTTGATTATTTTATATTATTATTTTTTTAGCGCATTAAGCTGAAAAATCAAACTAAAAGTTGTAAAATTTTAAAAAGCTCACTAAGCAGGTTCATAAAAAAAATCGAACCGAATTAGTATTTGGTACAACAAATACAAAAACCGAAAACCAAAAAAATCAAAAAAATACTGAAAACGAACCAAATTACCGAATGTCCAACCCTATTTTCCATCCATCTATTTTATTAAGAATACTGTTATGTTCATTTTTCCTGCTCACTTGTATCCTTCAACACTAACAACCCCTATTGTTTTATTTTTAAAAAAATATTTATTATGTATCATTTTCAATCGATAAATAAAATACCCTACACCCACCAGATATTTTTCTTTCCGACCCCAAATATGATAACCTCATGACCCAAATTTATTTTTTTATTTTTTTTTAAAAACAACTTCTAATTTTACTCTTTTTTCCTTTTGTCCTTGGACGATAATGTGCCAACAACACTTACTGAAGTTTGGTGTTTAGTGAGTCGAATATGGAGCCACACAGAGGCGTATTCAGGATTTTGACAAGATGGGTGCACAATTACGAAAAAAATGCATCTTAAATATAAATTTGACTTTAAAGTTCTTAGTATGAACCATGAACTTTAAAAATTATAGGTGCAAAATATATAATACTACTAGTTTTAAATTTTAATGCACACATTTGATTTAATTATATAAAAAATTTATAGTGCTAAATTTTTTAGAAATTTTCAATGTAAAACACTTAAAAAATTTGAAAAATTTAAGGAAAAACAACAAAAAAAATTTAGTTGAAACGCCAAAAGTGTAACCAATAACCACTTGGAGAGGTGCTACTCAAAAAGACAAGATAGATATAAGATTTTAATTTCTATCCTCACTTACAGAGGTGCACCCAATCATCATCGTATTATTATATGATACTTTAAATGTGGGTTCACCATCTATATTTAAATATTTTTCTTAAAATATAACACTAATATATATGATCTAGAGAGGGGAGCATGGGTTCACGTGAACCCATGACACCCCTCTAGATACGCCCCTGGGGCCCACACCAATAAAACAACATCAACTTGTTTTTGTCAATAAAAATTGGGGCCACACAAATAATGCTACACTAATACTCCCTCCGTCCCATTTTATATATCATTTTTTTACTTTGCACTTACATTAAAAATTGATGTAACTTTAACCTTTTACCCTTTTTTTTTTTGAAACTCAAGTTTTCAATCAATGACTATGAATTAATTCATTTTAATTAATCAATTTAACCAATGAACATGAATCATTTACTTAGCTTTTCTAAGTTGGTCAAATGTATATTTTCAAGGCTAATAACTCACAAGGGTAAAAAAGGAACAATATGATAATTTATGCATTGATTTTATGAAATGACAAGTACTCCCTCTGTCCCTAATTACTTGTCCACTTTTGAATTGACACACCTATTAAGAAAACAATAATTGATAAAGTGAGTTTACCATTTTACCCCTATTAATTATGAAATGGATGAATTAAAAACTAGTTCTACCATTTTTAAAGGAATTAATTGAGGGTATAATGGGTAAAAAAAAATTGTCCTTACTTGATTTGTCAAAATGAACAAGTAATTAAGGACAACTAAAAAAGGAAATATGGATAAGTAATTAGGGATAGAGGGAGTATTATGGATCAACTATTTATAGAAAGGGATGACATATAAAATGAGACGGATAGAGTAACAACCAACACTTCGGCTCTGTTTGAAAAGTTACCTGATAATTAAAAATTGTGTAATTATTAAAGTAGAGGTTATTAGTCTAGTAATAACACAATCTAGTAATTATATTGACTTGTTTGTTTGACACAATGTAATAATAAGTATACTGTTTGGTTGTTAAAGTGCAATCATAAGGTTGTATTAAATTTTAAAAATAAAAAATTACTACTGTAACTGTCACTTTCAGTTTCAACCTCTCCTTTTGTGCTTTTCTGTTCTATGAAAAACTGGCAATGACAATTGCAGTAGTAAATTGAGTATGAGAAAAACAGGAGATGTGAAAAAGAATCGAAGGGATTTTAAAGAAAAATTTGTTATAATTTGCACGTATTCAATAACCACTAAATTGAGAAAAATAATTAAATAGATTGAGTGATTTTCTGTGCAAATAAATTATAGTTGAATATCTTTTGAGTTAAAAATAAAAATTGAGTGATTTTCTGTAAAAATAATTAATAGTTGAATGACCATCAAAGTTATTAACTTTTCATTTCGAACATGTGGTAAATAGTAGTACTATTTTGTCTAGCCAATAATCACGTGGTGGACTATTAAAAAATGACTTTTTGACAATGGAACATACCAATTTATAATGTACTTGTCTATAATTAATGATAGTTGGTAAAATGGTTGAAATGTTAAAATAAAAAAATATATAATTGAGGGCTAAAAATAACAATGATTGAATTGAACAAATATTTTAGCCTTGAATAGTAATTTTCCAATGAGAGCTAGAAATGGCAATAATCCAATTGAAATATATCTGATCTAAAATGAAAAACAAAGACATGAACAAAAGAAATAAAAATAAAAAGATACTGTAATAGAAACCAAGTTGTCACCAAATAATAAAGTGACCAACCAAAAGAATTTCTTCACGTATTAATTAATAGAGGTAGTGTGATAAGTTACATCAATCATTTTCGAGTCTTAAATTTAACTGCGACAATAAAAATGAATGGAGAAAAATCATGAAACGTGTCGCATTAAATAGGATTGTTGTCTGTCTGAGCTATTTTACTCGTTATATTTTTTAAAATCTACATATATTGTGATTGTCTCATTTTGTATTTATTTAAAATATTAATAATCATAATATTAAAATAGGTATAATGTGCTCTTTATTTGAATTTTCTATACTAATTAGTCGATGTTTATTACTTCAAAATATAACTATTACTGAGAGCAAAACAAAAAATATATACTCAATTAATATTTGAGTGGATAGAAAAGAAGGCACCGACGTGCGGTGCATTTTAAGGGTAAATTGATCAAAGAAAGATAATTTGTAATTTTTCGGTGAGAATTTTATAAGATCCTTGGAAAGGATGTTAGAGTCTGTTTGATATTATTGTTAAGAGGTAAAAAGTAATTATTTAAGAAAAATATACTTATTTTTAAGAATATCAACGTATTTATTATAATATATATTCAAAAGTCATGTCATTAATATAATTAAGCTATTTTTTTTAAAAGGTGGCCAAAAGGAAATAACTATAATTTATTTGGTGCTAATAATATTGACAAGAAAGCAGTATGACCACCAAGTCTATCACCACAGAGAAATAGAAATAGGAGATTTCCCCCTATCTCTTTCGATCTATCAGAACAGATCAGGCTATCTATCAATCGATGTGTCATGACTTGACTAGTCATTTCTCCACAATACTTCTTCGTCCTCCATCTACTTCTTCTTCTGACGTCTTCCATTGTCAACTACACACCTCTTCAACAAGACAAGATAGCCAAAAGGTCATTTTATTAAAACGAAAACAAGCTCCATCCATAGTTAAAGCAATAGCCCAATACAAATGGATCCAAATCTATTTAAAAAAACAAAAAGAAGATAGTGTTTTGGCAAACTATGTTAGTATTGTCATGCACCTAGTAAGTTATGAATGAGGAGTTTTCTCTTATGGGTAGACTAAGAAGTATGGGTAGACTAAGAAGTGATGAGTAGTGAAGATTCCACCATAAGAGGTAGAGTGTGTTTTAGATAGAAAGGAGTTTCCACCATAGGAGGTAGAGTGTGTTTTAGATAGAAAAGAGTTTGTTATGAAGTGTCATTGTGTAGGTAATGACCAAGTGTAAGTGTTGAATAGAAGAGCAGAAGTATTCATAAAGATATAGATCTAAGCTAGGCTTATGATTTGTTTGAGAGGGTCATGATGTTCAGAAGGTTATAGAACTGATCAAGTAATGAAGTATAGTATAGTAGGCGAGAAATCGTATTGATATTCGGGTTTAGTAGTGAACATTAAGCTTGAATTTGAGATGAGTGTCATGATGGAAAGAATGAAACCATGAGCGTAATGATGTTAGTCTTGAGATTTAATCTAGAAGACTGGACATCGAGTAGGTGAGGAATTGAGATGTTAGCTGTAATGAAAGATGAGTGGTACAAGTGAGAGATCCCAACCTTTAGATAAGGGCAGTGAAGAGTGGCTAAGTCACAAGAGTAACAAGAGCATTAAGAGGTGTGCCGAGATGGCATGTTACCATATGAGGTTCTAATTAAGTTATAATTTTCCATATGTGCCTAGATAGCATAATTGAGTTGTCAATGTGGAATAAGTCCATAACCTTCAAGTGTTAGCTTTAGACCTAAGGGGGAGATGATAAGATGAGAAATCAAGTCAAGTGCTTGAGAGTAAGATAGTAATGAATTCCATAGAGTTTGGGGGATATCTTTTTAGAAGTCCTTTTTGTAATAGAGTGATGTTAGAAAGAGGAAGAAGAGGATTACGTTTTACTAAGAAAAATAGTTAAATGAGAGCCCTTAGTTGGCTCTGAAGGAGTTTGTTAGTAGGAGTCCATTGAGTTGCTAGAGTGCTAAACTTGAATGTGGTGGTAAGGAGTAATGGTCTTGGGACGAGATTCCCTATAGAAAGGTATAGAACCTGAACCTAAGGATTTGGGTTAAGCTTGAATATAGTGAGAGCGTACCATTAGCCTCAGACCTTAGTAAGAGTAACCTGTTTCATACCCAGTCCAGTCGTCATTCGAGGACGAATGATCCCAAGGGGGAGATATTGTAACACCCCAGAAAATTTTTCGAACTAAGACTCGAATCGGTCATCGTAGTGAGAGAGATTTTACCGAGGAATTTAAAATTTCTTAAGTGTTAAGTTCACTAGATGTAGCACCTTGAGTTCGAAAAAGAACTAAATTGGAAATAGCAAAATCTGAAATTTTGCAAGTTATGCTTAAGTATGAATTTTGGGTCGACTTCAAATGACCATAACTCCTAGTTCAGGATGAGTTAGGTGTGCTACCAGATACCGTAGGAAATACCTTTTAGTTATCTTTCCAACGCCACCGAGTTTGCTCAGTTTCGAGTTCGGATGAGTGAGATATGACCTTTTGAAATTAGGTTGTCCAGTTAAGGAAAGTCAAAACCGGGTTTTAGAGGGGTATTTTGGTCTTTTCCTTACCAAAACAGATTTAATTCATTTTTAGTAATATTTTAGGGGTCTAATCTGATTAGGTTCAGTTTTATAATCCTAAAATTAGCCTAGGGTTTTAGTTGAGAGTTCAAGAAGAGAAAAGAAGAGGAGAGGAGAGAAGAGGAGAGGATCAAGCGTTCGTCGAGATTCTT
>JAJOOS010001196.1:0-28256 GCA_029582725.1 Solanum chiquidenum | reverse complement strand
TACACATGGTAGCTCTTCTATGAATTCTCATAAGCAAGGTGGTACATGTAGAATTACTGAAATACTTTAACAACTCCAAGACAATGCCAAATATGTCATCTGAAATAACCAAGTCTTCCCATCCCACTCAACCAAGAGAACATTGCATGATTGGTACCCCTGATCCACCACTAGGGATCCACCCATAAAAGTGAAAAAACATGTGATCTTAACTAGTGAAATATACTCACCACCGTGTTCAAAATGAAATAGATGGTCACGTAAAACTTTTACGGAATAAAACTAAAGGTTTTTGGTGCTCCCCAATATACACACAAGTGTACGTGGTCGCGCAAGTAATATAGATTCTTTAAGAAATGAGTTATCATTCATAAGGGACTTATGATCAATTTATATTTAATTAATTCTACAACTAAAAGTAAAAAGTAACCTTTTCAAGAGTTGATGATTTATTGTTTATCTACTAATAATTATGCACTAATTGAAAGTAACTAATTGTGAACGACTTTGATATAATGTTTCAAGCAGGTTAAAAGCAATCACTACAACACATTGTATCTATAGCTACGAAATCTAAGCTATGAATGTAAAAAGCATAGTAGTTACCTAGTAATAGCCACAAAATTTTAAACTTCATAGCTATTTATAAATTCATAAAATTTCTTAGCCACAATTTTTTATAACAAAGCTAATTCCTCATTTTTGCTACAACTGCTAATAATTGTGGCAAAAATTGGATGAATAGCTACAAGTTTATTGCTATAGTAAACATTTTGTAGCTAATCATAAATTTTTGACACACTATTAAAATTATTGTAGCAATAGTAATATTTTAGCGATAATAAATTATTTGAAATAAAATATTATAGCTAAATAAATATTTTTGCTTCAAGTTATCAAAATTTGTGGCAATAATTAAATGATATAGTCACGTCTTTTATGCTATGGTAAAATTTTGTAGCTAATTATTCATTTTTGCTACGAGTTGAAACTTATTGTAGTAATAGTAAATCTTTTAGACACAATAAAATATTTGAAACAAAATATTGTAGTTAAGTAAATAATTTTGCTTCAAGTTATAATGTAGCCACAAATTATTTACTAAGATAAAATTTCATAGTTAATAATTAATTTTTATCACGTGTTGAAATATATTGTACCAATAGTAACCCTTTAGTCATAAAAAGGTTGTTTAAAACAAACTATTATAGCTAAATAAATATTTGTGCTTCGAGTACTAAAACATTGTAGCAATATAATTGGCTTAACAACTATAATTATTTATCATGATCAATTGATATAGCCATAAATATTTTAGTGTGATAAATTTTATAGCTAATAATTATTTTTTACCACGAGTTGGTATGTGTTATAATGTTATTTATCTATTCTAACTAGAGGTGTTAATTGTTCTATTTGATTTAGTATTATAGAAGTGCTTGTAGATGTCAAATATACATTTATTAAATAAGTGGTTATATCTAATTAATTTTAATTAACTAATTTTATCGAACTTAAACATAACTTCATTAGTTAGTCTTATTGAAAATTGTTCTTGATTAAGTGCTTTAAAATCTATGTTTGACTCAAACATGTTTTATCATGATAATAGTTTAACCAACTTAGTGTAATTAGAGGTGTTAATTGTTTGACTCAAGTCTACTGTACAATATAATTTACAAATCTTTAATATATGTTTTAAATTAATAAATAAGTCACTATATTTACTTCAGTTAACTAATTAGATCAAATTCTAGCAAATTTCTACAAGTTTAGTTCAAATTTCATCCTAACTAAATTTATTCAAAAATATTATTTGATTCATACATGACTTATTGGGACAATTATCTTTAATTATTGATTTTATATAATTAAAGGTGTTCAACATTCGAGTCGATTCATTTTATTGTATCTTACTTATATATAATTTAATTAAATATGTTATTATATAATAAGTCCAATTAAATTTTTTAAGAGAATATATAAAAAAGAAAAAGAAGGTAATCTTCAAAAATTATTCATCTGTATACTTACTTGTAGCCTCAAATTTATCAATCTTGTATTTTATATTATGTAACATATTATTTTTAATATTAATTGCACCCTTTTCAGATGTATAATATTTTTTTAATTTTAAAGTCATAAATATATTGATGTATTTAACTATTTTTGGTATTTTATTACTATTTTAATATAAGTATTAACTATACATATTTTTTTTTTTATGTATGCACTTATTTATTTTTATTTTTATATTTATTAAAATTTTAATAATTGTAGAGATATTATGTATATTACCTTTATTATTCTTAATAAGTAATTATATATTTATATATATATATATATATATATATAAATGATTTTTGATAAGTGCACATATATATAGAGAGAAAATATTGCACTTGTTATTGTGTATCTACTTTCGATAAATTATAACAATATTTTTAATGAAAAAGGGTCAAAGATATTTCTAGATGGTGTAAAATTGAATAAAATATCCATAATTGATATTTTAGTTTAAAAATGCTCGTGACGTCAATGATATGGCCCAAAAATGTCCCTACCGCTAACAATTTGATCCAAAAGTGTCTTTATTTTTACTTAATGGGTCAAATTTAAAAACATATTGTTTCTTTTCTTTTTACCCACTTTTTATTCCTAATAAATATATTACTTTTAAAGAATCCTATTTTTTTAAATCATTTAAATAATAAATAAGTAGAAAATATTTTTTTCTTCTTTTTAATCTCATTTTATCAATTAAAATATTTCAAATATATGTATCTTTTAAAATAATTATAGAGGTCATATATATAAGATTATAGTAACCTCATCATTAATTTTATTTCTGTAATGATAAAAAAAATCTAATAAAATGGAGAATATTTGTATTTCATTATCTTTTAGAATTGAATTAGGATAAATATTTGCTAATAAATTATTAGGAAAAGAATGTGTTAAAAAATAATATATTTATATGAAAAAGAACATTATTGACCAATTAAGTAATAATAGAGACATAATTGGATCAAACTATTAACAACAAGGGCATTTTTATTCAATTTTTCATAGTTCAAGAACACTATTTTTCGTAATTTGAATAACAAAAACACTTTATATCTACACAACCATAAAATAATGATTAGTTAATAATTGCATCATTAAATTTAAAATGTATATAAAAACAATAATGTATATTTGATTAAAATGTAATTTGTAGCTAATATTTATGGTAACACATGCAAAAGATTCTGAGACGGAATTTCTATCACTAACATTATTTTTCGTATTAGTTTTGAATAATTTTTTTAATATTATGTCATACTAAGATTTGAAAGAAAAATAAATTATAAGAATTTAAAACCCTTTTATATTTAGATCCAAACCCAAAATCTCCCTCCAAAATGAAAATATGTAACAGTCAAAATTCCCCCCCCCCAAAATTTTTAAAGCCCAATTAGAACTATTAAATAACCTACCCCCTCCCCTTCGTAACAACAGATCCCTTTCCCCCTATCGCCTCCCCTCCCCCTCACTGTTCTTTACCTTACTTTCTTGCTCAACTTAAAAAATTTCTGTAATATTTTGCTAATTACTTTTTTTTTAATCAATTTAAATTTTTTATGTAATATTTTGCTAATTATTTTTTTGATCTTTTTTGTATGTTTTATATTCAAGGTATGTTCATATCTTCATATTTTAGGATTCTTGAATTTGTATTAAGCCTATTTCATTTAAATTTATGAATTTACACTTATTTCAGATTTTTTAATAAATTGTATCTAATGAATGAATTTTCAGATTTCAAAGTTTGATTAATAGAGTTTGAAGCAACCATAGCCTCCCGACTGCAACAACGAAGTGTTGTGATTATATTGGGCGTGATGATCCTTTTAAGAAGTTTAAAAGGTTTGTAGGTTTGCTTACTTTTATTGTTGCTTTGCATTTCCCCTTGATTTTATCTATTAAATTTTTTAGTAAAAGAAATATCTAGACATATTTGTTTCTCACATACTCATATTATAATGAGTCCGTCCTTATTCTTGGTGCTAAAATCTTTTTTTCTATTATTATTATTTACATGTATGTTAGTGAAATTAAAACATATAAATGACAAATCAAGATGATGTTGATCAAATGAAGGTACAATTGAAGATTGTGGAAGAAGTGATGAAGAAAGATTGTTGCTTTGAATTCAAACAAGATTGTCTCTTAAAAGAATTGTATATTGTAACTATTTTCAAAATTGTAATACACAATTGTATATAACATGAGAAATATTTTGAAATGGATTTGTATCTTCATTATGCAACTCTTCTGACTAACAAAGCTACTTTTCGTAGCAAGTGAATTTTTAGCTATAATTTAATATTTCTTTCATGGCTAGTGATATGAATTTTTAGCTACAATAAGAAAATATTTGTGGCAAATACTTTATGTCATAGCCATGAATTTTATCATTCGTAACTAAACATGAGTACTATTGCTACGAGACTAAGCTATAGAAATAGCTACAAAATTTAAGTTTACATGGCAAACAAATTAAATATTTTGCTACTGTGCAATACCTTTGTGGCAACATTGATGTAGATAGCTACAAATCTTGTATGTTGTGGCAAAAAAATAAAATTACTTGCTATAAATATATTTTTTGTGGTAATTTATTTTTACCAACATAACTACAACTCAAAAAATCTGTAGCAATAGATGTTTGTTCTTAGCCATGGACCATGTAAAGTTTGTAGCTAACTATTAGCCACGCTACATCTTACTACGAATGCTACGGAAAATAATAACATAGCTAAAGTGTTTAGCCACGTATATTTTCATAATTAGCTACGACGAATTTTGTAGTAATATATGCTTTTTTTTGTAGTGATGTCTTAGTTATCTACTCATGCGATCAAAATCATAATTAGATCACTCAATTGCTACCAAATTTCCCTAGACCTTACTTACTCCGATTTCGTCCAAATCTGGACTAGGTTGGAAAATTCTAAGTTACTATGAAAAAGTTTTTCGGACCAAAAGTTTTCTCCGTTGGCTTTTCTATAACGACGGGAACCGGTCGTTACAATAGATACCAATTTACCCATCACTCGTCCCCGAGTGACAAACTTAGGAAAAATAGGCTAAAGAGAAGATGGAGTAGTACCTATATCGATGAATAACTGGGGATACTTGTCTCGCATGTCCTTCTTGGATTCCCAAGTAGCTTTCTCAACTAGACAATACTTCTATTGAACTTTCACAGACTTAATCTCTTTAGTCCTCAGCTTCCAGACACCATGATCAAGAATTGCGATCGGTTCCTCCTCGTACTGAACGTCTTTGTCTAACACAACTGAGTCCCATTTTATGATGTAATCCCCATCACCATGATATCTCTTTAACATGGACACATGAAATACCAGGTGAACTCCCCATAGGTTAGGAGGTAAAGCCAATCTATAAGCCACTGGCCCAACACATTCAAGAAACTCAAAGGGACCAATTTATCGTGGACTTAGCTTGCCTTTCTTACCAAATCTCATCACCTCTTTCATGGGTGATACCTTAAGAAGGACATTCTCAACAGTTTGAAAGGTCATGTCTCTTACCTTATGGTTTGCATACTTCTACTGTCTACTTTGGGATGCTAAAATCTTAGCTTGGATGATTCTTACCTTATCTTGAGCATCATTCACTAAATCAACCCCCAAAGGTTTCACATCTCCAGCCTCGAACAATCCTATGGGTGATTTACATCCCCTTCCATAAAGTGCCTCAAACGGTACCATATCTATGTTGGAGTGATAAGTATTTTTATAGGAGAACTTATCCCAATGCCCTCCTAAATTAATCACACATGCCCTCAACATGTCTTCTAATATTTGGATAGTTCTCTCTGACTGTCCGTCCGTCTGTGGATGGAAGGTTGTGCTAAAAGTGAGTTGTGTGCCCAATTCATCACGTAACTTTCTCCAAAACTTGGAGGTAAACTGCGTACCACGGTCTGAGATGATAAAAATGGGCACCCCATGCAACCTCACTATCTCTTTCACATAAACCTTAGCCAATTGTTCAGCATTATAATATATTCTTGCCGGAATAAAATGGGTTGACTTAGTCAATCTGTCAACAACTGCCCAAATAGAATCAAATTTCCCCAAAGTCTTGGGAAGACCAACCACGAAATCCATGGCTATCCTTTCCCACTTTCATTCCCGAATTGGCATTCTCTGAAGCAAACATACAGGCCTTAGATGCTCATACTTTACTTGTTGGTAATTTTGACACTTAGCCACAAACTACGCTATATCCTTCTTCATGCCCGGCCACTAATAAAATCGCTTCAAATCTCGGTACATCTTGGTCACACACGAATGAATTGAATATCGTGAACCATGGGATTCTATCAACAATTTCTGAATCAAGTCATCAACACGAGGAACACAAATCCTTCCTTTAAAACTGAGCACACCTTCCCCATCAAGAGTGGTCTCTTGAGTCTTACCAATCACCATATTCTTTCTTATCTCATTCAAATTTTCATCCACAAATTATTTGTCCTTGATCTCCTTAATGAACGTTGACCTAACTTCAATGCTAGCTAACACCCCGCCTTTTTTTTAGATGCCCAACTGAATGAACTTAGAATCCAAGGCTGAATTTCCTTAGCCAAAGGTCGCTTAGTTACACTCAAGCAAGCTAAACTACCCATACTCACCGCTTTTGGACTCAAAGCGTCTGCCACTACATTAGCCTTACCCTGATGGTATTGAATGGTTACATCATAATCCTTGAGTAACTCCATCCACCTTCGCTGTCTCAAATTCATATCCTTTAGAGTGAAGATATGTTGCAAGCTACGATGATCAGTAAACACTTCACACTTAACACCATAAAGGTAATGCCGCCAGATCTTAAGAGCGAATGCTATCGCTGCCAACTCCAAATCATGTGTTGGATAATTCCTCACATGCACCTTCAGCTGTCGCGATGCATAGGCTATGACATTCTTATCCTACATCAACACCGCACCCAAACCAGAATGTGAAGCATCGCAATAAACTATAAAATCTTTACCTTCCATCGGAAGTGCTAGAATAGGTGTTGTGGTCAAGAGAGTCTTGAGCGTTTGAAAGCTCTCCTCACATTTTTCAGTCCATTCAAATGGTATCTCCTTTTTGGTTGAATTTTTCAAGTGTGTGGCAATAGAAGCAAATTTATTCACAAATCGACGATAGTAGCAAGCGAGTCCCTCAAAACTCCTAACTTCAGTTACAGAGATAGGCCGAACCCAATTCTTAACTGCCTCAATATTTTGAGGTTCTACCATTACCCCTTCTTTTGAAACTACATTCCCCAAAAATGCAACCGAATTCAACCAAAATTCACACTTAGATAATTTTGCAAACAACCTTTGTTTCCCAAGAACACCCAGAACTATACGAAGAAGGTCGGCATGCTCTTCCTCACTTTTTTAATAGACCAAAATTTCATCAATGAACACTATAACAAATGAATCAAGAAAGGGTTTGAATCATCCATTCATCAAACTCATGAAAGATGTAGGCGCATTAGTCAAACCAAAAGACATACTAGAAATTCATAGTGCCCATAACGGGTTCTAAACGTCGTCTTGGGCACATCTTAGGCCTAATCTTTAACTGATGGTAACCAGACCTTAGTTCAATCTTAGAGAAAACTGACGCACCTTGCAATTGGTCGAAAAAATCATTTATTCGAGTAAATTGGTACTTGTTTCAAATGGTGACCCTATTCAATTGTCGGTAATCTATACACATCCTCATACTACCATTCTTTTTCTTAACAAACAAAACTAGAGCATCCCATGGGGAAGCACTAGGACGAATGAATACTTTATTAAGAAGTTCTTGGATTTGAGCCTTAAGGTCTCTTAATTCTGTCGAAGCCTTGCGATAGGGAGGGATGGAAATGGGACGAGTACCAGGTTTTAAATCAATGGAAAAATATATATCTCTATACGGAGACATACCAGGCAAATCAGTAGGAAACACTTCTCTAAATTCTGACACCACAGGAATAGACTCAATAGATGGAGACTCAACCTCAACATCCCGAATATGAGCCAAATAAGCCAAACAACCATGCCCTACCAGTTTCCTAGACCGAATGGAGGATATGATCTTAGTTTGCTTAGGCTTGTACACCCCTTCCCACTCTAACTTTTCCCTTCCCGGAATTTCTAGAGTTACAGACTTAGTATTACAATTAAGCACAGTATAATAGGGGGACAACTAAGTCATGCCTAAGATTATATCAAAGTCATTCATATCTAAAATCACCAAATCATCCCAAGTCTGAAAACCCATAAATAAAATAGGACACGCATGATAGACATGGGTGACTATGACAGACTCTCCAACTGGGTAGAAACATGGATGGAGGCATTAAGTATATCACAAATCATAGCAAATTCTGAGGTAAATCGCACGGATACATAAGAATAAGTAGAACCCATATCAAATAACACACTAGCCATCCGGTCAAAGACAAGAATAGTACTTGTGATCACTGTGTCAGACTCTTCTGCCTCGGTCTTGCCTGGAAAGGCATTACAATGAACCCTATCATCGTGACGGGCAACTTCCTTCCCTGGCTGCACTATACCTCTGCCTGCGTTACCATTTCCCCTACCTCCGCGGCCTCACTGATTGCCTCCTCGCCCCCCTTGTGGACGCCCTCGACCATTATTACCATTTCCCGTGGGAACCACTGCTCTAGTCTGCTGTTGCGCTAAATCCATCATGCATGGGTGGGGAAAATCTCTCCTCATATGCCTAGATTGTCCACAATTATAGAAAGTACGATGAAAAGATGGCCTACTACTTGCCGAAGGTGCGGCTCCCTGGCTATCCTAAATCAAATTCTGAGGTGGAGTTCTGGAGTAATTACCTGTAGAAGCGGGCATAGCGGACTGGATTGGCCGGGCTACAAGTGTCGGCCTCTATGAACCTCTTGAGTAAGAACCTTCAAAGTTGCCTGAATTCTTGGCTTTCTTAGCCAATGCCTTAGTCTGTCAGTCTCGCCTCACCTTCTCCACTTTCTTCACAAAATATGTTACCTCATTGAAAAAATTTCCTGCAGAAGTCATATGAACAGCCAATATCTACAACTCAGAATTAAGCCCTTTAACAAATAGGCGGATCCTCTCTTTCTCAGTAGTTACCAATTGCGTAGAATATCTAGATAAAGCATGGAACTTGGCCTCACAAGAAGCCACAGACATACCACCTTGCTCCAAAGCCATGAACTCATCCTTCATACGATCTATCAAATTTCGAGGCACATACTTCTCCAAGAACAGAGCATGAAACTGGGTCCAAGTGAGTGGGGGTAAAACTAAAGATCTGCATTCCACATAGGCTTTCCACCACTGCTTAGCCTCACCTTGAAGCTGAAAAGTCACAAACTCAACTCCATGTTGATGGACCATTCCCAACTTATGAAGCCTCTCATAGCAATATAGGATGAACTCATAGACGTCCTCACTCTCGGAACCATGGAACACTGGCGGTTTCAATTTTAAGAACTTAGTCAACATCTTATGCTCATTATAACCATTCATAACAAGACCCAACAAAGGACAGAAGAAAGCATTATTACCTACAGTTCCACCCACCTTGAGGACAGTGATAGAAATAGGGGGATTTGCGGGAGCTTGAGTTGCTTGACTAGAAGGAAGAACTCCAGGACCAACTAATCCTTTCAAGAATGACATAATATGTTGAGCAAACACTGGGTCTAAGGGAGGAATACATGTAGTCTCAGCCTGTACCTCTTTCTCTTGTCCAACATTCTCCTCATTCTCAACCTCTACATTCTCATCTACCTCTTCATGATGAGCAGGAGGGGCCTCATTTCTTGGAGCATTCTCAACTGCTGCTCCATCCCTAGTAGGCACCACCCTTGTTCGGCCTCTACCCCTAGCTCTTCCTCTACCCTTGCCTCGACTGCAACATCCTGTTGCAGATTCCTCAGCTGGAGCTTTAACAAGAACTACATACCTGACGCCGTTGAACCTAGTGTTAACCATCTACGGACAGAAGAGTGAAGGAGGTTAGATACCAATTTGAATCGGCAGAGACCAATTGTAATCAAGTTATAGCACGAAAGGAAACAAGAGAAAACACAGAGATTTCCTAAAGTCCTATAGCCTCTCAAAGAAAAGTACAAACGTCTCTGTACCGTTCCACAAGACTCTACTAGACTCATTTTGGTACATCGAGATCAACGAATCTAGGCTCGGATACCAACATTGTCACAACTCAGACCATCGTGATTGGCACCCACACTAACTCTCCGATGGGAGAACCATTAATGCTAATTACATAACCAAAGAACTACACAACTTAATCAAAACTAAGACATTTAAAGTCACGAAAGCATGTTTAAATGCCAAGGAAAGAAATAGAGTTCCCATAAACTCCAAAAAGTCTAACAAAACAGAAGCTGAAATAACGCCTATAACCTGAAAGTCAATGTACCAAAACTCTAACAAGAACCATAAGTCTAAACAAGTAGGGGTACAACCCCATACTAAACATAAGAAATCTATAGAACTAGTCTAAGTCTAAAGTGTGGATATAAACAGAAAGAGAACTCATGGCAGCCCGAAAGAACTGGCTCACCCTTGAATTCAAAACGGTCATTGATCTTCTAAACGAGGTTTGTCCATAGCCGCTTGAAGATGCCCTGTAATCAACAAAGAAAGAGCAAGTGCAGTATCAGTACACAACCACAGTGTACTGGTAGGATCACGCGGCTATCCCACTAAGTGAAACATACATAAGCCATTACAAGATAATAATAACTTGCATACACCGAACATATATAATATCCATATCATTTACGAATAATGCGCAATTTCACAATTTTTAATATATACAATTATGTCAAGTCAATAATCCTCTCATGGAACCCACACCCAAACTGTTAGTGTGTCGATACGTGGTACCCGATCCAATATTTATGCCAGAACATGGCAATCGATCTCATGTTCATTTCAAAATGTGGAAACCGATCTCAGTTAGTGTGTCGGAACGCAACACCCGGTCCATTCAACCAGCCACAATCGCAATCACAAGTTTATTCTCAAAATCATACAATCAAGTCATGATTCATGGCATTCATCATCCATCTATCCTCATTTATAATTAGTGTGATCAATAATGCTACATTCACATACATACATATGTTATAATGAATCAATAATAGACATACATCACACAACATGAAATCACAACCATCATCTACCTCGAAACAAGCTTGAATCCCCTAAGAAACTTGATTCTTGCCATTCCGGATTCGTTTTGCTTGTTCTTGGTCTACAAATAATTAATATAACACGGGATTCAATAAACAATATCTAATTACCCCAATTACCAACAACCCTTGATAAAACCCATGATCCCAATATCCAAATTAGGGATTTCTCCACCATAAATTCTAGATCAAAACCCTTCCTCATCGATAATTACCCACTAGTTTATGTTCTACGGATCGAAAGACGGATGTGTGGAGTTAAAACCTAACCTTTAGCCTTAAGAATGGTAAAAAATGGTCAAGAACTCGCCTGGGGTCGTCTCCTAGCTCTCAAAGTCGAAAAGTGCAGAATAAAACATTTTTGGGGTTTATTTCTGACTTACTTCGCGAGTGGCCTTCTATGGCGACACCCATCCCGCCACATCGGCACCACCCTGGCGGGAATAATCCCTTCTTAGTGGATTGAACGGAAATACAGAGCTAAATAAAGAATACCAAAACCCCCATTTCACAACACATCTTCAACCAATGACAATCAGAAACTACCCGTTCACACTAAGATCAGGTTTGGGAGTTCTACTCACCTGACCTGAATTCAATTCCGTAAAGTTATACGAGTTCCTTACCATCTTATCTATCTACTCCTACGATCAAAATCCTAATTAGATCACCCAATTGCTACCATATTTCCCTATACCTTACTGACTCTGACTTCATTCAAATCTAGACTAGGTTGGGAAATTCTAAGTTACTACGAAAAAGTTTTTCGGCCCAAAATTTTTCCCCATTAGCTTTTCTATAATGACGGGAACCGATCGTTATAGGATGGAAAATCCTCGATTCTATGAGGACTCACCAAATCTTCAACTCATTGCTTCTACTAGGAACCTAGCCACGGGGATGGAACTCAATATCATCGGACCCTACATTTGATAAGAATGTAGGCAAGAGTATGCATTAGTACAAAATGTACTAAATATGATAGCTAACATAACATCATAAGAGCATAACAACATAATCATGTGCATAATCTCCAACATAGACATAATATAAGCATTAGTCAACATAAGACATAATCTATAACCATAAGAGATACATCATATTCATAAGCATAACCAATACTTAAATCTTCATAACAAAAGATAACTCTTTCTCAAGTAACCTCAAAGCATACTTATGCAACGCATGGATAAGATCCCATAGTCTCACCCATACTAAGTACCACTTTTACGCCATCATAATCATACTTACCATCTTTGAATCTCATCATTAGCTTAATTCTCATACACAAGGGAATCTTCACCTTAAGTCCAATATATCATGCAAGGCAACTATAAGCATAATCCAAGCTAAGCATACAACATATAAGAGAACACTTCATAAGTAGCTTCAAGTCATACTTGTGCAACGCATGGATAAGACCCCATAATCCCACCTATACTAAGTACCACTTTAGGCCATCATACACAAATGATTACTATTCATCATTTCTAGGCAGCCAAGGAATAGCACCATACTAGGCTAGACCAAGCTACCATCTAGCTAACATAACTACATTATGCTAAACCAAGCTACCATGGAAAACATATTATCATGAAAGTCCAAGCTATTCAAGGAAGGGACTATTACTAAAACCAAGCTAATCATTTTGCTAACATAAACACATTATGCTAAACCAAGCTACCATGGAAAACATACTATCATGGAAGTCCAATCTATTCAAGGAAGCATTCTATTTCTAAAACCAAGCTAATCATCTTGCTAACATAACTACATTATGGTAAACCAAGCTACCATGAAAAACATACTATCATGCAAGTCCAAGTTATTCAATAAAGAGTTCTTTTGCTAAAACCAAGCTAATCATCTTGCTAACATAACTACATTATGCTAAACCAAGTAACCATGGAAAACATACTATCATGAAAGTCCAAGCTATTCAAGGAAGGATATTATTGATCCATCCTAGCTACCAATGAAATGGTTTGGCCTAACACAATCATGCTACCATGCAAGCATTCTAAGATGCTAGTGCAAGCTACCCTTAGGAAGAGTATGATTTCTCAATCCAAGGCTACCATGAGGTTTTATACTCAAGCTACCATGAGGTTTTATACTCAAGCTACCATGAAATGTTCTTGTCTTACCAAGTCAATCTATTCATGAAGGTAGTTCATAACACAACTTCAAGCTAACATAACTAAACATACTTTGATTTATTTTAGGTGAGCAAGCCTTTCAATCTAGAATCATTCTATGTGAGAGAACCTTTCACATCATATCATATTCATACATAGGTGTGTGTGTTTGAATATCCTTTCAAGAACACGATAACATATCATAATCATAGACACTTCATAGGCTTAAAGCCAACAATTACTCATCATGATTCAACATTTATTGTTTAACCTAATTCAATTCATATCCATGTTCCCTAATCTCAAGCAATATACAATACATATCATCAATCTTAGAAGATTATCTCTAAATCCTCAATTTCCCTTCTTAAGGAATAAAACCCACTTACTTCAATTCCATCAATTAGACTAGGGTTAGACATGAAAAACATGTAATGTATTCATAATAACATGATTCACTACTAATTTATTTATAACAATCAATATCCACTCAATTGGATCAACATACATCATAACCCACAACATTGAAGAAACCCTAACTTGAATTGGGAAATTCTTCATCAAATTGGGTAATTATAGGGGGGCTCCATGGATGGAAAAATCCATGGATGAATAAGCTATCATACCTTGGAAACAAATCCCTCACAAAGCTTGGACGATTGGAGGAATTTGACCTAGCTTGAATCGTCTTCTTTTTCCTCTTCTTCTTCTTCTTCTAGTTCTAGAGAGAGAAATATTTCAGAGGAGAGCTTTTGGGAATTTAGTTTGGGTCTTGGGAAATAATGACTAAATTGGGGTGATTAAAGGGTTAAAATATATATAGGTGTACTAAGACTCTACAAAATGACCTCACTTTATAACCACTTAAAATGGAATTTACCAAAACAACCCTCACTAGGCGGTCTAGTGTCAGGCACCATGGTAGGCTCCACGAGCCGTGGTCCTTGGGAAGTGGCTAGGCTAGGGTGTATTTGCCTCCAAAAATCTAAGGCACTGTAACATTCCAGAAAGTTGTAGACTAGACTAGTGACTAACCTAAAACGAGTAGACTAAGTTAAAGCTTGATGTTAGAATTAGAGCCTTAATGATGCCTTCAAATTCATGGTTTGGTGTTAGGAGGTCAAGGCCTAAAACCCCAAGAACCAACCTTGAGTCCTTGGGTAAAATACCCTTAGGGATACTAGGCACTGACCAACGAAAGGGTTCCATGCCACGTGGATCAGCCCACTCCCCGTAGGGGGCAGCGTGGGTGAAGCCCTTTTGGAATCTGCCTAAGGCAGTAGCCACGGGTAGGACCCACACCTCATGGATGAGTCCACGCCACGTGGCCTGCATTCGTAGGTCAATATCCCTCAAAACTAGTCTCTGAAGGGAACCACATTTGACCAGCACGGGCCATGGTCCCACCCAAGGTCCGTGGGTCCCCAATCATGGATCACCTCTGAAACTGCCTTTTGGCCATTGAGTCTAGGGGTTCCTTGGTAATTTCCCTATTAATTAATGGTTATGTAGTGTCGTTTTAAGTTTTTTTAAAGGATAGGGAATTGTGGTAATTAAGATATGATAAGATAGGGTCGTCATATTCATAAATCCCCAAAACCAAATCAAAACATCTCCAATATTTCTCTCTCTAAAACCTCCATTGAAGAAGTAGAAGAAGTCAAGGTCTAGGGCTCAAGAACTCAACCTTTCCACCCAATTTTGTGAGGAATCTTCAATTAAGGTATGGTATTTTTGATTCATGGTTAACTTTCCACCCATGAAGTCCTTAAACCTTCTATGTCAAAGTTGGAAATTCTCCAAAACTAAGGGTTTTCATTCTAGGTCGTGGATCCTTTCTCAAAATGTTTTCAATGGCTTAATTATAATATATTGAGATTGAATTGATGTTTTATGGTGGTTTTAATATAAAATCCTCCACATGAATCCATGATTCCCCCATAACCCTAATTTATGACTATGTGATGTGGGTGAATTGTAGTAAGATGAATGTTACGCAATTGTTCTTGTAATGGTTTAGCTATTTGAATTATTTCATTATTCATGCCTAAATTGTAGAAATTCTAGTTGTGTTGGTGAATTGTGATTCATGGCCTTGAAGGGCAATTTATGAAGTTTGATGTATAATTATGATGCTTATGTATATGCTTTGAGAATATATTGAAAGTAATGTGATCATGACTATAATGTAATGGTGTGGTTGTTGAAAGGCTATTCTCACATACACACACATTCATGAATGAAGAATGCATGAAGTTTCTATGATTATGTTAATGATGATGTGTTGATTGAAAGGCTATTCTCAATTGTACACTAATGAATGATAATGACATGTTGTGAAAGGTCTTTCTCAAAAAATGGGGATTCTTAGTTGAAAGGCTATTCTCACCTTTAAATGTATGAGCTATCTTAATGAATGAATGTTGGGTTTGAGATGGATGCTCATCCATGAGTTGAGGTGGGGTATCTAGCAACAATCTTTTATCCCATGATAATGAACTAAATCAATGAATATTAAGTACTCCGTGGGGAATAATGCTAAACACCGAATGGATATGGATTGAGATGGATGCTTATACGTGAGTTGAGGTGGGGTATCTAGAAGCAATATCTTGAGATGGATGTCCATCCGTGATTTAAGGCGGGGTATATAGTATTGATCTCCCTATCCCATAACTATGTGCCCACATAGGTTATTAACTAGTGGATCCACCTAAGATAAATGTTAACGGCCCTACCTTAGGCAAGTAGGAATCCATTATTTGGTGTGGGTAACACCGGGATTCCATGATTTGCTCACATGGTCTATGTCGGTTAAGGCTTACCCCCACAAAGAATGATAATGAACTATGACTTCTCAAGAATGCACTACTTAGTGTGGGTGGGGGTATGGGACTTCATCCATTCATTGCACAAGTAGGTTTTGAGACTAGTTATGATGTGTTCCTTTATGTTATAATGTTTTATGATCAAGGATATGAGTTAGGTACTATGGTTACTCAAGAAGTTCTATGAAGTGTGGGTGGTAGTATGGGATGCCATTCATGCATTGCACGAGTAGGCTTTGAGAGGGCTATGGTGTTTTTCTTTATGTTATAATGTTTAATGAAATGAATGTGCTTACCATGATGCTAATGAGAATGTTGACTTAAAGGCTAAATGTAATGATTAATGCTTAAACTTGGAAATGTTATCATGAGTTGCTTTCCTTGTCATATCTTATTAAATGTGAATATTCCTTGTCTATGATTATTGACTAAAGATGAGAATGAACAATGGTAAGTATGTTATGATGGCCTCAAAGTGGTACTTAGTGAGAATGGTATTATGGGATGCCATTCATACATTGCACAAGTATAACTTAGGGTTACTTTCATGATGGTTCTATTATGTTCTAATGACTTACATAATGAATATGATTATGTCTTATGTGTTTATACTAAAGATGCATGAAGTTTCTCAAACTTAACACATAGCATGGTTTTCAAGCAAAATTTTATTTTTAGCATGATTTTTGCACGGCTATCATACTTAGTACATATTTGTGCTAACCCATATTTCTTCTACATTTTTCTACAAAGTGTAGGTTCCGGATCTTAAGGTGACTTCTAGTGTTCAAAGCTTGGATTGAATCTCTCCAAAGCTAGTTGGTGAGTTCTCATGGTTCGAGGATGAGAGTTGTCATTTCTAATTTCCTTTATGTCATTTTACGTTTCGGACTATGTTGAAGGGTTGTGACCCTCTTTCTGATTCAAGTTGTATTAGATGGCCAAGTGAGACAAGTTAGACTTTCGCTGTTTGTTTTAAATAAAGACTTCGATTGTATAGATAAAAGTTTTAAATTCCGTACCATTTTCTTATATCTTATGTTATGATGCTATGAGGCTTGTATGAGGCTCTTCGGAGTCTTGTACGCCATGTCATGTCTGGAGTGTAGGCTCGGGTCGTGACAGGCACCTGCACTACTGGCCTTTCCACGATCTGGGGTCTTTACCACTGGCCGTGAAGTGGCTCGTGAATGTGAGCTATTTTGAGGCAGCTTCAAGGTAGTTACTGCCTTAGCCACCACGAGCCACACCACAAGCTGTGGTGGTGGTCGTGAAGTGGGGCAGTTCTAGGAAACCTTTGGGCAGCCTTGGACCTTGGCTTGGGCCTTGCCCCTTGGACTTGGATCTTACCCTTTGAATTGACTCTTGTTGCCCTCAGTCTTGGCTCTAGTTGGCCTACTAAACTACGGGGTGTTACACCTCCCGTAGATCATCCCGACAAATTTTCTTTCTCATTTTCTGACCCTAATTCGTAGAGAGTCGATATCTTTTCTCAAATTCTCGTGAGATTCAATTACCCAATACAAGTATACGAGAATCTAATAAAAAACAACTCTTAAACTCAATATGATTACCTGAAGAACTCATCAAACTCATCATATTTAAAGAACGAAAGCAATACTTCAAGATCACACATTATGAACTTAAATCTTTCAATCTTTATGGACGAATTCGAATATGTCAATCATGATTGGCGTGTGGGTGAACAAACCCAACACTATGAGAACTCACATACCTCGATTTGGCAAAATAAATCCTCGATTCACAAGAAATCTCGATCGTTCTTTCTTTTCCTCTTTTCTCCTCTTTTCTCTTCTTGAACTCTCTTCTAAAACCCTAACCGTAATTTAGGATTTGTAAAACTGACCCAAATCAAATTTGATCGAAAAATATTACCAAAAACATTTTAATCAGATTGGGTAAGGAAAACACTAAAATACCCCTCATATTATCGGGTAACTTTTCTTAAATGAACAACCTGACTTCAAACGGGCATATATCCCTTATACAAGCTCGAAAATTAGCAAACTCGGTGATGTTGGAAAGAGGATTTGAAGACCTTTCATTTAATATCTTATGGGCCACCTAACTCATCATGTACTAAAAGTTTGGGTTGTTTGAAGTTGACCCTAAACTCATAATATAAGCATAATTTGTAAAATTTCAGATTTGGCTCCTTCCAAATTAGTTCTTATATATACTAGTTTTTCGACACCTACATTGCACGTGATTATCAATTCAAAAAATTTAAGCGATGATTTGAATAATTGGCTTTGCATAAAATAATATTACAGATCCTTTTGTGAATATTCAATGTGGATCATCATATATATCTCTTATTCACGCGAACCTATGAAGATGGTCAATGAAATTTTTTATAGTTAAATGCAATAATGTATATATTTATTTCAATTTGATGAGGTTCAATCATGTAACTAGTCCTATCTCACTAATATTACCTTATAGACGATATTTGTTGTATATTTTTCTTGTCATCTATCCAGATGTGTTTTGCACGTGTATTCCACTTAATCTGTTTAGATGTCATATGAACATGTGGAGAATAACCACATTTTATTTTTTAGAACTATTTTTGTAATTTTTATTTTATAAGTTATAACATAATAGATGACGTTCTTTTTGTTGGGTCTCATATTTGACTTTTCGATTGACTGTGTACATAAATCAAAGATTGGTAACTGACTAGCCATAATTAACTGAGAAAGGTTTCCTTTTTTTACCAAAAAAAATTAAAATTAAAGAATATATTATATCTATGAAATCATATATATAATCACATGTTTATCTTACACCCTACAAAGATATAGTTCATATACTTGTAAACAATTTTTTATTTATTCAACCAAGCATGATTCGTCCAAGGAAAAATAACAACACCGTGTTATCACATATATAGAGGCGGTATAATAATATGAAAAAATTATTTGTCAAAAGTTAATACAAGGAAATATGAAAGATAGAAATAATTAATGCAATAACTATGAGAATTCATAATATTATAACTAAAGAGTTTAAAAGAGTGTGAATAACATTTGCAATAATTAGTAATAACTAAGAGAATTTATAATGTTACAACTAAAGAATTATAGATGAATTTCTAACAAATTTTATACTTACATAAATAAATAGGACTTTTAATTAATGTTACATTTTTTTTATAGTTATTAGATTTTAATTTAGTGTAGGGACAAAATGAAAATATTTATTCCATATTACTAAATAAAAAAATTATTTTGTTAATGATAAATTTTAAATGATTAATATATATTCACATATTTGTTGTGAGTTATTTTTCTTTAAAAAAAAGGGAACTCGGAAAATGTTAAAATAATGTATTTTGAAATTAGAAGATCTTATTAACTTGATAATATATTCGTGGCATATATAAATACCTACCCAAATATATATATAAATATATATGTGTGTGTGTGTGTGTGAGTGTGCGCGCGCGCATTAATAAAAATATATATCTAATACAAACTTCAACTTGTGTTATTACAAGTCATATAAATTTTTCTTCGTCGAAACTACTTAAATATTAAGAAATAGTAAATCAATAAAACAAAAAGCAATATTTATATTAACAAAAAGGCAATGTTTATATAAAAATAATTATTTTGAAGCAAACTTCCTGACAATTTAAATCACATAAGTAGCATTGATAAATAAAGTCATTCTTTTGTCTTGAGCATCAAAAAATAAATCGTGACAACTCTCTAACTCTTGAGAAGTTTAATAAATTTTTAAAAAAATATTCAGAAGCTTATATCTACATTACAAGAAAAATTATTAACAAAAACAAATGAGTTTAGACTACATCATGTTAACTTCATTTATTGGAACATTACATCTATCTAAGCAAAAAAATAATTATTATATCATCAGAAATTTTTTCCTCAAGTACTCGAGGTTAAGGAATATACCATCTTACGATAGAACAATCTACTTCATCAAAATAGTGGTACATCATATTCCGCTAAACTTTGAACTCACTCAACGACAATAAATCACACGAATTTTTTTAAAATGCAAGAAGAAGAAGAAGAGTAGAAGATTAAAAAAAGTTGTTCTTGAAAAATGAGAGAAAACACCTCTATTTATAGTCAACACAGGGTAGTATGAACAAGTGTTTTTTGTGTCTTATCTGAAAAGTCATGACCTTTCCAAGAAGTCACAACCCTTTGGAAAAGTCACAACTTATTGAACAAGTCACAACTATTTGAAAAAGTCACAACTCATCGAAAAATCACAACCTTATGAAAAAAGTCACAACTTATCAGAAAAGTCACAACTCATCGAAAAAGTCACAACTCATCGAAAAAGTCACAACATAAGTTAGGGATATTATAGCAATTTAACATTCAAGTTAGGAGTTCATGATTTTAAGGTAATACTAGTTTTTTGACACATGTGTTGCACGTGATTAACAATTTCAAAAATATATGTTATAGTAAATAGTATTGCTCGTAAGCGAAGATTTGAATAATAAGCTTAACATAAAATAATATTGCAGATATATATATATATATATATATATATTCTTATTATTATTATTATTATTATTTATTTATTTTAATTTATTTTTTTTGTAAAAAAGAAAAGCTTTAATTTAGTTTATTTATCTTGTATTTAACTAAATACATATGGTTTTTAAAATTTATTTGGCTTATATTTTAAAAAATCATTTTTTTAACATCATTCGTTGTTTGTTCTCTTTTTCTTCCTATTGATTTTATTTATCCTTTTTTTATTTACCTTTTGAGTGCTTTAAAATTTAATTCCAAATGTCTTTTATTTAAAATAAGTTCATTTCGGATGGACATCAAAATAAGTGAAGAAAATTAAATAAAACATTAAAATATTAAAGGAAATATTTTAAAAATTATTATTGTTTATAAATTACACACAATTTTAAAATTATTAAACATGAAAAGATTAAAAAAAAAATTAAAAAATTGCAAGTTTAAAGTGAGGGTGAAAATAAATATTTTACAAATAAAGAAATGAAAATAATTAAAAATATATATAAGTTTTAATGTTGATAATTATGTGTACTAACTAATTATAAATAGACCAATCAAAACAAAACATGTGTCCTATTTTTTCAATCTTCACTTGCCTTCAAAAGAGTGTGCACTCTCTATGCCAGGTCAGCTTTTTGGGGTGGGTTTATTCCTTTTTAAAATATTGGAGGGGGGGGGGGGTTCATAGGTCCCTAGATAAATTTATGTGTCACTAGAATTTTCCTCATAGTTTAGGGGTACTTATGCCAGGTCAGCTTTTGAGGGTGGGTTTGTTAATTGTGCAATGTTTGATTTGATACATAAAAGATTGTAATGAATGAGCTAAAATGGTCTTATTTAAAGATCAATTCCATAATTACATATATAGTTTTTTTTCAAATAATAATTATTGAATTACCAAAACAAGAAAAATGTAATATAGATAATAAACCAGGTAAAATGTAATGTATACAAAGAATTGAGTATTATATAGAATAAGAAATATTCATAATTAAGAGGTTAGCATACAATTGATTAACTAATATGTAGGAGTAAGACATATGAATCACCCCATACACCGGCCTTGCTTTCATATACAAAGTCAAAATTACTTCTTCTTTTGTTACGTATATATAATAGATATTGAATCTTTTTGATCAAGGATTGACTTTGTTATGAAATGTTCTATAATAATGGAATTGATTTCTCCAGATTTATTTAGGGATCTTATTCATAAATTTGAATAGCTGAGGCCAAAAGAGATTGTTGGAGCAGAGTTCGGCACTTCAAGAAAGGTTTGCATTCTACTTATAAAATAATTGAGACTTTAACTTCTTGAATACTTTGATTTTTAACATCGTCGGCTGGAACTTGCATTATCATATTTCAAATACATAGTGCATTGTGGGCCGAACACATATGTACTAGGTTTTTTTTTCTTCAAAATCACCCAATGGGTCAGATGTATCAATCAAATAGATATTTATATGAATGGCTCAAAGTGGTAAGCCTATTTATTAAAAAAAAAGTATAATGCATAGAAATCTCAAACATTTGGGGACTAATTACATCATGTCCTAGAAGTTTCCCCAATTACAAAAATATTTTTTATTGCTCTCGGATACATTCTTTGGTTGTGTGATAAATTGCACATGATACATTACTTAATGGGAGGGATATGTCTGAGAGGTGATAGGGATGTATCCGAGAGGAAAATTTTGTAATTTTTTAACATGGTAGGAAATTTTAGACATGCTGATATCTTAAGTTATGTATTTATGTAATTTTTCCTAGAAAAGAAAACTAAACCAATAAAACAAAATCAGAAGTGGAAATTCAAAAATAACATAGGAAATTAAAGCGATTAAAAAAGTCTAGAGAAATCTTTGAGAATTCCAGCCAGCAGTCCGGAGATATCTTCAACATTTTCTCTTTGTTCTCCACTACAAGCCATGATGTACATGAAGATATGAAACTCAGCAACAACGGAAACACGAGGACAAGTTACAGTTCATGGTACGCTTCAATTCAATTCTTGCTACTCTGATCCTATTTGTTCCTTTTTTTTATAGATGCTGATAAAATTAACCTTGTTATGTATTTCAACCATCACTAAACCCCCATCGTCTTCTTTATCTACCAACCTCATATCTGAAAATCCTCTACAATTGTTTTATAGAAGAATAATAGAAATATTGTCACAACATATATATATATCAATTTTCGATCCAAAACATACTCAAAACAAAACTATTTCTTCATCCAAAAAGTTATTAGGTAAGAAACATTATGCTTTTCCTTATTAATTATCATTAATAAGATGAAATTTATAGAAACTAAAGCCAATTATTAAAAATAATCTCTAAGTTCCAGCACAAATGAAAAAAAAAATATAGATAGTTTTCTGTTGTTGTTTAAAGGATGCAAGGTCACTCACCACTCACTAATCTTTTCCAATTGTTCTTCCTTGATAGGTTGAATTTTAAATAGATTAATACCACATATCATAAGGAGAACTCTAAGATAAGAATCAGTGAAAAGTAGGTGAGTAATGATAAGTCCACGATTTGGACTCATTCAGGGCTTTATTTGGATAGATTTAGCGTCCTCAAATGTTTATTTTGTACTAATAACTGATGTAAAATCCTTATTTTCCAGGTATTTGGATTGAGGAACAAAGCATGGACACGAATGAACAAAAAGGAACAAGGCAGCTGAAAGAACGAAGAAATGAAGGTTGTTGATCGCCTAATCCATTGGGTGAATCGCCGAGTGGCTATTACCTCACCTAAAGTTCCAGTGTGCTAAGCTCTGAAGGAGAAAATCAAGTTAGTGAGAAAAAAGAGCAGTCAGCGAGTCGCCGAATGGCTCCGCGATGCAGTGTTGGATCGCCCAAAGTTACAGAACTTGAGGATGCTGAAGGCCAAAGCAAAAAGGCGATGGAACTGACCAATGGGCGGATTGCCAAGTTGATCAGCGATCCCGACTTACTGCACCGAATGGTCCTTCACATCATATTTTTGGTGACTATAAATACATTTCCAAACATTATGTTTAGTATAAAATTTTATTCTGAACATTCAGTAGAGGAATTTTTGAGTTTGAACTGAGAGTATTGAGACAATATTTTCCTTAGCTTTGAAGAATTGAAGTTTTCCATTTTTGAGAAATTGGAAGTGGGTCTTTGAGATTCTTCAACTTGGACCTTTGTAAAGACGAAATTAATCGTACCCAGTTGATGAAAACACAATTTGGTAACGATTTATGATGTCTAGCTAAAACCCCAATTTTTGGAGTGTGATTATGTGATTATAGGTTGATTTAGCTTATGGGTATTGTTAATTGTTAGTGTAAATGTTGTTTAAGAGTGATTTCAATCAGTAATTGTGGTTTAATTTAAAGGGTTGTAGTTGCAAATGCAACTTTACCTTCGTGTTTTTGGTTGCTCAAAAGAGAGGTTTTAAAACCAAGATTACTGAATTGATGGTCTGTGGGTATTAGGTTGTCATGAGTTTAGCTCGAGAGAGTGAATCCTAAACCCTTTTCCACACATTCAGCTCGAGAGAGTGAATGAACTAAAGCGTAAGTTGTTCTTATTTGCTGCTTGTTGGTGTTCGAGAGAAACCAACTTCATTCGGGGTAAATTGTTCGAGAGAAAGTTTATCCCCACTAAAGTCTAGCTTATTCACTGATTTACAGCTATTTACTAACAATTGCAATTACCCATTTGTCTACCTAAGCCTATAATCCAATCACATCCCAAGAACCCGTCTCATTACTTGTTAATTCGTGTTATTTGTTATTGTTGTAGCTGATAATTAAAACCAAAACCTCATTGTTATTTGACACTTGTGTTACCCTTCAATTTAAATTATGCTTTTATTCATAAATATATATTCCTATGATTGACTTGAACATATTCGTACTTTGCTCTTGATTCTCAAACATGTACCACTCTCTGTGGGAACGATCCCAACCCAATAGGTTGGGTTATATGCTGATTAACGACCGTTGACTCTTAGAACTGTATTAAGTGTCTATGATAGCGTTATTCAATCAAAATGGCACCGCTACCGGGGAGTGGTGTTAGTTGATAATTTTTAGTTAATTTGAATTTTGTTCTTGTTAGTCATAGTTCGACTTCCTTAAATGTAGTTTTGGTTTTTGTGTTGCTGTTTTGAACAAAAAAATTGAGCGTACCTGCTAGCAACAGTGACTCAATGGACCACCCTCCTCTGAAAATGATGATGCTTAGGGATAACATCCTAAGTTTCAATAAATTGGAGGGTGAGTCAGTTTATGAGTTGTGGCAAATGTTTAAGGCTTTATTGCAGCAGTGCCCAACTCATGGAATTCCAGATAAGATGCTTCTAGAATGTTTCTACCAGGGTGTTGTCCCCGCAAATAGAATAGTGGCTGACCAAATCTCTCCAGGTGTTCTCATCTAGCTACCTTATGCAAAAGCAGCCCACCTCCTTGATCGCATGGCCAAGACAAACAAGGAGGAAGAAAAAGACCAAGAGGTCCTATAAAAACTTGGCAAGGTAAGTTCCCACTCGGTGTGTCGCCGAGTGCGTCGGTGAGCCAAACTAATGTCGCTGAATGGAAAAGAACTAGACGGTTTCTAAAGGCCAAAGGTTTAAAATTTCAAACTCTTTCACTTTCCCTCACTTTTAAAGTTTCCAAACTCACACCCGCACTTTAATGTTCTAGATTTTTGCATTTTTACTACATTTGAGTCGTTGATTGTGTTTTCGGAGTTGGAATCTTTGCCGCCTAGCTTTTCAAATCTTGATTATTCGGCATCAAAGGTTGGTTTTCCAAACCCCAAATTTAATTTTTAGCGATCTGTACTCATTTTCAAGTGATTTTATCTTAGTTATGTGTGTTGGGACTCTCTGATCATAATTGTATTTGTGTGTGACTAGTATAACTTGAATATCGTGCCTTAAATTCCTATAATATTTATTTCTTGAGATTTTGTGCTTTAAAATTGATTAAAATTATGGGGTTGTGCTTGCATATTGTTGGGTCTAGTCGGGTGAAGTCTAAGTAAACTGCATTTGTGCTAAATGACGTATTTTGCCCATTGATAGAGCAATTGACGTCATTCTTAAGGGCAAAAGTCATCAAATGACCAAATTTGGCCAAACCGGGAGAAGTCTGAGTATCCCGGGGGTAATGGGTAGTATGGGTCTTCGTTTAATTTTATGGGTGCATGTTTTGATATTGTTTTCGGGGGCTGCGGGGTTGAATTTGGGAAGTTGGATTGAAAGTAGGCACGTTGGGTCGTCTGGCGAGCTGGGTCGAGCTCGCCGAACCACTCGGCGTTTTGCCAAAGTTCCCCTTTTCGCCTTTAATTTCATGCTTTATCTTGGAAAAGGTTCTGTAACTTTCGGCGAGAAGCCTGAGTTCGTCGAGTGCACTCAGTGACTTGCTGAAGGTTTTCCTTGATCATTCTTTGTCTGCGCCCCTAACCCCTAAAATGCACTGTAACTATCGGCGGGCTAGTACTTGCTCGTTGAATGTTGTCGGCGATTCACCGAAAGGCCCTTTCCATCGCCGATATGCCAAATATTTTGGGGATTTTTTAGCCAATCCTTTCGGTGAGCCCGACATGGCTCGCCAAAGAAATTCGGTGACTCGCCGACTGTTTCGGCGAGTCATCTGCAGCTTCTTTTCTGTGCTTTTGTTTTAATTATTTCTAACTCTTTTTGATGATTTTACAGACATGGCTAGACCAAAAGTTGCTGGTAGGTACATGCAGCCCCGCAAGAAGGCCAAAGGCATAAAAATCAATGAGGATGAAGCTGCATCCAGTGCCAAGGCTACCAAACTTCTCACAACTGGTGGGAAAGGAAAGGGAAAAGGGAAGGCACATGCATCACTGGAGGCCAGCTCCGACAGTGACGGTATCTACGCTGGTCACCTCACCACTTCTGAGAGTGAGGGTGAACACCAGGAGCATCAGGTTGCAGCTTCTAAGCCTGAAGATGATTAACTAGTAGCAGCACATAGGGAAGAGCTGCGATCCAAAAGGATGAATGATCCGTCTAGGATCAGCACTCCTCAGGCCACCACTACTCCTCCCCCAGCTCCAGCACAAGCCGTGGTATTAGCACCACCAGTACAGGGTCCTCCTCCCAAGTCTATGAATAGACTAAACACTGAGGGACTAAGGACAATTATCGAGGAGAAGCGTCTGTCTACTGATGGGGTCATTGACAGATACCCAGAGATTATGAGCTGCCTGAGGTCATATAAATTCCTGATCTTCACCAAACCCCGTGGCCCATACATTCCAAGCTAGGTCAGAGAGTTCTACAACGCTTACATTCTATTGATACCATAAGGAAAGAAGTCGGCAACTAAATTCAAGACGGTTGACTACGCGGTTGTCAGGGGGAAGAGGGTGCAGTGTGATTTTGCTACCATCAATGCTATCCTAGAATGCACTACGAGACATGAGGATAACTGTCAATACAAGATCAGGACAAAGACGCTGGAGGACATGAAGAAGTGGTTGGCTCCATTGATATCAGACGACACTCCCAAGTGGCTTGAGGCTGAGGCAGTTATTGAAAAGAAGGACCTCAATGTGGCAGTGAGGTATTGGTTTGGCTTCATCAGCAGGGGACAAGGCTGAACTTGGGGATGATCATTGCATCAGAGATGCTTATGCGGGCCAAGCAGCTCCAAATTTCCCTTCCCTTCCAGGTGTTGATCACCGAGCTGTGCAAACGGGCTTGGGTTCCAAGAGATGCGAAGAAGGATGTGGAAGTGATTCCTACATCCTCTACTGATATTCGGAGAATCGAGGTGGAGTATTTGAACATGGCGTACTTGACCCCGAAGGGGTCGCATACAAGCGCTTAGCATATCATGAACATAAGATAATAGAAAATACGGGAAAATATAAAACTTTTACAATCGAAGTCATTTTCATAAAAATCAAGCGGAAGTCTTTCTATACTTTGTCTCAAACCATCTAATACACTTTAGATTGAACTCTTGGGACACAACCAATATAATACTCTCAAAAACATGAAATAAAGACATAAAGGAAATGGTTGGTTTGTCCTCGAAGCTATGAGGATTCACCAAGATCTTCAACTCCTTATCTCCTTAGAAACCTAGCTTCAAGACAGAACTTCAGTCTACAAACCCTACATTTGATTAAAATGTAGGCAATATGCGTTAGTACAAAATGTACCAAGTATGATCGCTAGCAAAAAATCATATAAGCATCTCAAAATGTTTAGTCAACATAAGACATAAGCATAAGAGATAATCACATGTTCATAAGCATAATCATCATAGTCATAACATAATATCCAACATAATCATCATTTAAACATAAGTCAACATAAGACATAGTTAATGAGCATAGGAAATAATTCATAATCACAATAAGCAAATTCTTCATCATAGGCATCATATAAGAATATTTGACTCTAGGTCATCTTTACCATAAA
>JAJOOS010001194.1:0-29095 GCA_029582725.1 Solanum chiquidenum | reverse complement strand
ATTTTATTTAGTCATTTAAACTTGCTTCTGTATTTTTAAATGTCTATCTTTCGTATAAGTTGTTTAGTTGGGTTGTATTATTGATTCTCCCACCGTAGGGTTATTGTGGGTGCCAATCACGATGGTCTGGGTTGTGACAGTGAGCTAGGTGAAAAATTGAAGAGCGCTCTAACTCTAGCTTTTCTCCTCTTGGAACCTTGCTCTAATGACTTGGAGTGTTAATGAACGTAAAAGATCATCTAACACTATTTTAATCCTTAACCTAGATTAAAAAGTCTGGATTTAAGCTTAGAATGGGTGGGAAAAGTTTTATTCTTAAAAAGGTGACAAAAACCATTCACGGGATTATCTAAGGTTCGTGGTATGTTCTACGGACTGTAGATCCCATTTTTGGAATTCAACTAAATTTTAAAGCTCAACCTTCATTTTAGAGTTCCAATTTATAACCCGTAAAAGTTTCTACGAACCATAGAGGCAATCTGTAGAATTTATACAAAAAATTAGGCTAAAAAATCATTCTGCTGATCCAAACTATGGCCGGTAGAAATTCTTACGTCCCGTAGAATGGTTCCGTAGGAATTGGACCCCAAAATTTGACTTCTCTAAAGTTTTCTATGAATTGATAGTACGGGTAGCTGAATTTTCTACTGTCCGTAGAAGCAATTAGTAGGAATTGACTCAGGAAACTGTGATGTGACATTCTCTGATAAAATAGCCAAATTTTTTTGCTCTGAACTCAAAATGAGGCAAACTTGGAGAGGACTCATAGAACTTCAATTGAATAGTTCATAGGTCACCTAATTCATTTTGTGTTGAGAGATATGGTTGTGTGAAGTTTAATTAAGTAGAATCTTATGTCAAAACTTAATCGGTAAGGAAGCTTTCAAATAAATTATGCGCTAGGGGGTTCTTGTGACTTTAATTCATATCGAAAACCATTCCCACACTGAATAATTGACTTTTACACCTATAATCAATATAAAAATAACCTGATACAACATTACATGTATATTAAGAATTTTTCAGGCTTTAGCTTAGAAATTTTCTGGGTGTTACACAAACTTTTGATGTAAAAATCCATAAATGATTAAAGGAAATTGATGGTTTAGGGTCAAAAAGTTTTACCCAAATTGATGTGCGGGTCTTGCTTTTGTAAACCAGGTGTTGCTTAAGTGATCACCGCTAAAGCAAGCCTTCGCTCACTGAAGCTAACCCCGCTAAAGTTTGCCCTTCCCTTTAGAGATCATGCCTTGTCTTAAGTGAAGGTCACTTAAGCAGAAGGCCTATCACAAACGCGAAAGGTATGTAACTCATGGACCAAAAAAATCAGCCAACCCTTAAACATCAAAAGGACCATCAAGATTCATTCGGAATCTCGTACATACAAATACTATTTGAATATTGACTATATTTGACGTTTTGTATAAAATGGGATCGTCGAAACACAAATCTGAGTTCTATTCGGGGTCAATATCGGGAAGGGTAAAATAATCTTTACAAAAATTTCCAAAAATAACCGACCGGTCATTACAATTAGGTCTCACATACACACTGCGTCACTGCATTTGTTATTTTAGTCACAAATTATTTCCCATATCAAGTAGTATGGTGAAATTGTCACTTCTGACTTAATTTGAAATGTAGGTGAGATGCATCTCATATTAAGAGTTTCGACCGCATCTGATTACCATACACCAACCTTTTTCTCCAACCATTCTTCCTCTTGTTGAAATTCAGTAAGCTAGTGATGCTAAGCCGCATGTGGACATGCGAAGACAGTAACATCACTTTATGGAAACAAACTATTTGATCACTTTCAACTTTAAACCTTTTTACTTTGTTTCTGCTCGATCGCCTGTAGAATATGAAAATGTACCTTTCAAGGCTTAAACATCATATATGCCTTCTTTTTTCTCTCTGAAATTATAATTGTTTAAGCTTAGAAACATACAAATAGGTAAAATATAAACTTATCAAAACATAAAAAACTTAAACTACTTCTTATCCTCACGGAATAAAAAGCTTCAACATCATACAGACTCAGACGTCACACTTCTACCTAGCAAGAATTCGACTTGACACGAACGTTGAATCATAAAAGCGATAGTTTATCACATGACAACATTTAAGCTCAGTTATCATTCATATAATCTATGTATTATTTCATGAGAATTATTTGACAATTGTAATCACCTCTTCTATTTATATGTGCCAACTGACGAAAAGAGGATTCCCGAAACATATAGTATAAATGAAACTAGAGAATTTAAGATTCAAAATCAAACACACTCTCCGGAAGATGTCAACATGCACAAACGTAGTATCACAATATTGTCCATTATATATTTCTCAGCTAATTCATACATGCTCATTTTAAGGTCAATTGGGACTTCTGGGGTCCAAGAAATGAAATGGTGAAGACAAATAGTCACCACTCATGAAAAATGTCAACCAAATAGAAAACAACTATCAATACAAACTTGATGCATTAGACTCTATAGGAATGACAACAACTTAATGAAAACATTAAGACTCAATATCATGGATCATTTTAAAATTGAGTTAATTTATTTGGATAATATCAGTCACCTGTTATCAATCAAACTATCCATAGTATCTTACATTGACTTTGTCTATAGCAAATAATGAATTGGACAAGTCACCCGATTTGACAATTAAGACAACTATTGGGAAAGAACTATAGTATAAATTAAACCTAAAAGATATACTATAACGCATGAATATGAACAACTAAAAATAGATATATAGACCAACAGTTGTTCAAAATTAACCATACATGGCCAAACGGGAAAATTATCACAACATAAATATCCCCATTCGGGTCAAATGAACATCATAAAAAAATATTTGAACAATCTTAAAACATTCACTGACATGTTTCAGTAAACTTGGGATATTTGTAAATCTCGAATTTTATATTCAATTTTGTGTATTATAACCGTCATGGTTCAGTTTTTACCTATTAATATATTATCATCTCCCTTGCCTTATTTTTGATTTCTTATCTGAATATTTGAGTCTTCCAATTAATAAATAAACACAAAAAATTGTATTCCTAATATCGGGGATACATTTATTTTGTTCAATAGACTTCGAACATAGGAAGAATTTCTCTACTTCACGAAGGAAGAAAAAAATAAGAAAAATGGAACCAAAATATAAATGTGATGATCCAATTCTATGTTTTGGGAGTGCAAACATCAATCCTAAAAATTAAGCTAAAATAGAACTGTTGAAGTTTTTAACATACAAAAGCCACAAAATTAATGAATCTTGTATTATCACCATATTTAAAAACAATATATGCTTATTAAATAAGACAATTAATTATATTGTTTAATTCAATTTTAATATTAGATGTGTTACTAGTTTACACCAGAAAATTTAAAAATAAATTTTTACCTTATATGTAAATTGGTTTGTTAGATTTTGAAGTGTAAGAGGTCATTATAAAAATTTATACTAACGGCAACATTTCAATAATAATAGTAATAAATGAAAAATAAATAAATCAGTATCTAATAAACATTAAAATAATTGGCCATCGATTTATTAAGTGAATGAAACTACAAACTTTGAAACAAATCAAGGAATACGACAGAAGGACACTTCAAAGGAGGACGAAGGGAAACGTAATCGTAGAGTCCAATGACACAATTTAAAAATGAAAAATAGTAAACGACATAATTACTCCATTTTACCATATGTACATAGAAAATAGTACTAATTAAAAATACAGACATTGGTCCTTAGAATTTTTTGGTGTGGTTTGGATCTTGGACATTAATATTTTTAAAAAATGGATCATCCAATAATGTCATCACAACAACATTATTCCAGTTGAGTAACCCAGAAATAGTAGGACAATCTAGTAATTCAACAGAGGAATTTTAATTTTTATTCATTGACGTTGATACAACAATTGAAGGGATATCCATTAAGGTTACATTTGTTGTGTCATTGTATGAGACACGAGACAATACATTGGAGGAGCCATCAGTAATAAAGGCATCGGAAAATAAATCATTGGTAAAGGCATCAGAGAATCCATCATTGGTGAAGAAATTAGAGAATCCATTATTGTTGACGGCATTGGAGGGGTTAGTCCAGGTGTTTTTCCGATAGCCATGTGTTGAGGCAATGGAGAAATAAATTGTGGAACCATTGGAGGAAACATTTGTGAAAATAATAGAGGAGAAGGATCCCTTGGTCCTTCGGAGTTGTTCCTACTGGGTACTATTGGTTCAACAATGGGTTGAGGGGTATTTGAAGTATAACCCTCTCCATCAGCCTCTTTTATCATTAGTTCACGTACCTGTTTTAGATTCTTCTTGATTACACAATGCAGGTCGTTGAGATCGGAAGGGTTCATGTCAACATAAACTTTTTTTCTCTCAAACACCTCATACATCTCCTTTGTCATTTCCTTGATCCTATTTTCCTTTCTTACCTTTTGAAGTTGTTCCTTCAACTTCTTGATCCTTTGCATGGTGAACTCTTCTCTTGTCACAATATTTTTAGATCTCTCAATTGTCGGCAACTCCTTAAACTTTATAAAAGAGTTGCGTACAACATCATTATTTGGAAATGTATATTGCTCATTTCTATAAGGGTCGTATATGACTGTAACCACTTCCACATCACAAAGTGTTTTCAATTCATCAGATTTTTTCAAGAGCCCTTTCAGTCTTTTATTATATGAGATTTTTCTTTTACTATCATCTTCAATCAAAGCATAGTTCATTTTGTTTCTAGTCATGGCTAAAGGGAAGGAGAAATGTATTTGTTTTGATATGAGGGATAAAATGGCTTTGTTGTAGTAGCAATAGTAGTTGTGATTTTCTTGTCTAGGATTGACTCCTCTTTATAGAGAAAATTTTAATTATGTTTATTTTTAAACGTTAGAATTGGAGATTTTTTTCTTTCTAGCAAGAACTATTTTGTAAAAATACTACATGAGAAGATATTAGATAAAAGTTATATAGAATCATCCTGAAATATATTTATTTATGACTCCGGTATCATGTTGAACAACTAATAAGGAAAAATATTCATGTGGTTTAAATTTAAGTAGTGTACATAGAAAATGGTCATAAAGTTATAGCAAACATTTTTGTTTACTCATTTCCTTCATCGAGTTTTTTTTAAATAAAAAGTATATTTTGATTCAAGGATGTACATGATTAAATCTTGAAACAAGGGAACATTTATATATTGATTAGTAATAGTGAAATATAAATTTTGACAGTATTTGAATAAGCTTAAAAACATTCAATTTGATGGTTAATTTTAAAAACACACATATTTCTTAAATCTTAAATGGTGATGTATGTATGATTGAAGAAGTTACATCTCTTGTCGACGCTCATTATTATTTTCTTTCATTTTGGATAAACAATATTTAGTTAAAAAATTATGTTGTATCAAATATATTTGAAACTAAATCTTGCTTAAATATGTTTTTGTTAATGTCTGATACTCACCAACCTGTCACTCGATTCACATTATTTCTATATTAGTTTTGAGATAAGTTAATTTGAAATAATTGCACAAAATACTTATCAAAATGATGTGTTTATAATACTGTTAAAATTAAAAGATATATTTTATTCATTTTAAGAAAAAAACTCAAGATGAAGAGATATTATTTGAAGATGTCTTACTAAATTTTTAACAAATGAATATGTACATTTATTACCTTGATGAAATAATCTCCTTTTATGGTTAATAAGAAAAAAATTAATCATATTGGGATCCACACACACACACACATATATATATGATTCTTTCTAACTAATGTCTATCTCTTTATACAAGAGGGGAATAAAGAACTTTAATTTTATTGAGTTTATGTCATGTTTATTTAAACCCGTTTAAATGTAATTATCCATCCTTTCATTTTTAAAATTACCCACGGTAAAATTCCCGAGTTTAAAATTGGGTCTATCTAGTCGAGTAAAGCTGGGATCGACCCGCCTTGGCGGAAAAAAATATTTCTCTTACATAGCATTATCCAGGAAAGGACTGTCTCACTATAGCAGTCCCTTGGCTGCTATATAGCTCTAGTGGTCCCTTGGCCATTAAAGCAGCAGCCCACAATGGCCCCAATATTTTTTACTCCATCTTTTCTTAGTCGATGTTTGATAAGAGTTGCCTCTTCCTAAAATGGTCATAGCATTATATTAAAGAGAAAACCATTGATAACAGAGAGACAAGGCTCTCAATACGCGCATTGCCAAACCTTAAATCTCCAAGAAGGGTTATGAGACAAGAATATATTCAATAATTAAAGATTCAATCACAAGGTAGCAAGAAATTCCTCTCTAGACAATAGCATCTTAAGAACTCACAAGCCAGATAAAACTGAATTTAAAAACACCTTAATAAGATCCTAAAATAGGTATTGATCATTTCTAGAATTAAATAACAAAATCAAGAATAAATTAGTCTCATGACCCAAAAATTGAAGAGATTGCACTCGTCTATCCCACTACGACAAGTCAGCCTCAAACTTAAAAAATGCTAAGAAATGCGGAAAAGAAGACAAGAGAAATATAGGAGAAAAAAACTTAGTAATTCTAATATAACCCAAAACCTTGTTGTCACGTGTTCAATCAACTAATTAAGATAGAATTGAAAGATAATTAAAAGTTACAAAAGTCTTTATTTCTCAAATAAAATAAAGCATAAACATAAAGGAAGAAGAGGGCCCGCTAGGATGACAAGCAACTACCTCTCAAAATCCTTGTTGAGCCACAGAGAATGGTGAACAAGAAGACTAATCACACTGAACTAGGCTCGGAACCTACATAAGTGTAGAAGCAAGGAGTGAGTACTGAACAACACGGTACTCAGCAAGCAACTACTAAATAAAGCAAAAATATTCTAGAATACGAGTACTCCTTTCATCCAAATCGAAACTCCTCAAACTACAACTTACATAAATCAGTCAAACCTTACAATTTTACAATACATAATTCCCAAGGCTTAACAATCACAGTCCAACAATCGCAGTTCAACAACCAATAAGTTTCAAGTATGCCAACCGTACCAAGTAGGTCATTCTCGAGTATCAAGTAGATCTATAACAAGTGTCCAGTAGATCAAAATCTTGCCGGAACCGTTTCTCTTCGGCTTTATATTATATCACTAGGTGGAACCATTTCACTTCGTTTTTTTATCATATAACTTGCCAGAACCATCTTCCTTCGGTATAATATCAGTAGCCAGAACCAGTTCCCTAGGGCTTTATATCATATCACTAGCTGGAACCATTTCCCTTCCACTTTATATCATATCTCTTGCCAAAACCATTTTTCGTCGGCATGATCATCACATGTCTCATCACGGTTTAAATAAATCAATGCAAATAAGAAATTTCACACCATAAGGAAGAGACAACAACTCAAACAATTCAAGTCCACAATAATGTTGTCAAAGCATTTCATTAATCAACACATTTAGGGTCCACAATAAGGCAATTCACAAAGAATTATGATCAACACATTGCCTCTTTCATTAATCCAACTTTTATTCATTAAGATAAATCAAGTGAAATAATTGAACACATCACGTTATTCCCATTACTCCCCAACACACACAGTGAAGGGAAATAAACGATTCTACTAGTTTTAAAAGGTTTAGAAATCACTTGCCTCAATTCAATCAAAAGTTAATCCAAGACTTGATCTTTCCCTTTCCGAACAATGTGTAAAGACACATGATCTTATTTAATTAAGTAATCAAAAGAAGATTCCAGAACTAATAATAACACCTGAATCATTCACTTTGAGAAATAGGTCAAATCAACTGAAGAACCCAATTCTGAAAATGAGATTTGAAACCAAAATTATTTACTTGAATATGTTTTTCAAGACATTTGAAACTCATTGATGAAAATCATTTTGAAAAAGGAGTGAAAATCAGTGCACAATCACCATTTTAGCTTAGAACTCATATTCTTGAAAAACCTTGTCATTTGCCAATCAAAATCCTAACTGTCACCCAAGCCTACTACACCTTGAACGTGGCTGGAACTCGAGAACCATGATGATCCCCAAGAGAATCCTTGGCCCAGCTGGCTACTTACCTAAAGACTAAGTCAAGAAGAATTAAGCTTTAAAACAGAATTAAACTATTTAATCTCAAAGTACTCAACTTCCTCAAAATATTCTGAAAACAATAATAGCTAAAAACAGTTTAACAAAGGAATACTGGAAACATATTCAAAATTAACTATCTATGAAGCCTCTATTGTTTAATATGGATGTCAGGAAAAGACCCACAACACGTCAAGCAACTAACTAAAAGATAAAAGTTGAGTCCTCTAGAATGCAAAGAGGCTTACCAAAAAGTTAATTGGGAGTGCAAACTGGTCTCAACAAACTGTATGTTGATGATTTGAATACCTATATTTTCATCATAAATAGATGCAGGTCGAATGACATCAACACATTGATTGTACGAGTACGTAATATTGCCGACGTGAAATGACTGAATGAGAGGACTTCAATAAATATAAATATATACTAATTTTAAGGTAAATAAATAAATGAGTGAAAAAATTTGATCTTTACAAATACTAACTCATCATTGAACTTAACATAATAAGTGATATGATAAAATACACTTTTATCTCTATTTAGGAGATTCTCTAACCAACAACAATCACTATGAGAAATGTGAGAATACGTCTTTTCCAAGCTACAAAAATTATCATGTATCTTATCAGGATAAAGAACATCTTAGCTAAGTGGATCCACTAAACCCCTTATCGAAAGAAATATTAAGGAGTCATCTAAAAAGTGCAACTCATTACCCTTGTCGGTTACATCGTTTATGAGGAATGTGAGTTATCTAATATTATCCCCATATCAGTGCTCAATAGTACTCCCAATAAATATATACTCATGCTAAAATGTGTAATATATACTCTTTCTCAATTTGAGAGAATTGCTCAAAATGTCCTGTACTGCTATGGAATATCTCTAAACTCATTTACTAGTTAATAAATCAAAATTTCTCTTTTCCTGATATAAAAATGGATACATTGGGGAATACTTAGTTCTCTTATACTCTTACTCAAATTACTCTTTAAACTCTACTTAAAACTAGTCTTTACATTCTTAAAAATCAATTTAAGACAAAAAAAGTTGTTTTAAAAGATTCACAAAGCTAACTCGGTAGTAAATCAATAATAACTCAGTAATAGGGTTCTTGCTAAAAAAATAGAAATAAAAAATCAAGTCAAGAATCTCAATGCAAGATATAGAAACTCAAAAATCAAGAATAGAATTCAAAACTAAACAACGAAACTCATCTAAAGAATTATAAAAACTAAGGATGTAACCCTAGATAATTCTTTACTGATAGAAAGTAGTTGTATGGTGTAAGGGATGAACTCAGTCCAACAATATGATAGCCTCACATACCTAGAAGAACAAATTACGTGGTGAGATCCGTGAAAATTCGAAGAACTCTCGAACTCTAGCTTTTCTACTCTTGGAACCTTGCTCTAATGACTAGGAGTGTTAATGAACGTAAAAGATCATCTAACACTGTTTTAAACCTTAACTTAGAGTAAAAAGTCAGGTTTTAGGCTTAGAAAGGGTGGGAAAAGCTTGAAATACCCTTCATAAAAAGGTGACAAAAACCAATCACGGGGCCATCTACGGTTCGTGGTATGTTCGACGGACCATAAATCCCATTTTTGGAATTCAACTAAATTTTAAGGTTCAAATCCATAACCCGTAGAAATTTCTACGAAACGTAGAGGGAATCAGTAGAATTTATTATAAAATTTTAGGCTCAAAAATTCATTATACTGATCAAAACGACGGCCGGTAGAAGTTCCTACGGCCTATAGAATGGTTTTATAGGAATTGCACCCAAAAATTTGATTTCGCTAATGTTTTCTACGAATTGATAGTACGGGTCATCAAATTTTGTACGGCCCGTAGAAGCAATTTGTAGGAATTGACTCAAGAAACTGTGATGTGACATGTTCTGATAAAATAGCCATAACTTTTTTCTCCAAACTCGAAATGAGGTAAACTTGGTGGCGTTGGAAAGGGGACTCATATAACTTCAATTGAATAGGTCATAGGTCACCTAATTCATTTTGAGCTGAGCGATGTGGTTGTTTGAAGTTTAATTAAGTAGAATCTTATGTCAAAACTCAATCGGTTAGGAAGCTTTCAAATCAACTCTGTGCTAGGGGGTTCTTGTGACTTTAATTCATATCCAAAATAGTTCCCACACTAAAGAATTTACCTTTACACCTATGATCAATAGAAAAATAACCTCATACAACCTTATATGTAAATTAATAATGGTTGGAGTTTTCGCTTTAAAATTTTATGGGTGTTACACACACTTTTGATGTTAAAATCCATAAATGATTAAAGGAAATTGAAGTTATAGGGTCACAAAGGCTTATCCAAATGGCTTAGCCCAAGAAATTTTTTCAAAATTTGCCTCCAAGGATTTTACAAAGCTCAAAAATAGAAAATTGGGGTTAAACCCCGAAATGGTAGGCCAAAATTCCCTTTCAGATGTCTTAAGCATTCACTTAAGCGAACCCCACTCAAAGTGGGAGTCCCACTTCTGTAAACCAGGCTCTACTTTAGTGATCACCGCTAAAGAAAGCCTTGGCTCGCTTAAGCTAACCCCGGTAAATTTCGCCCTTCACTTTAGAGATCATGCATTGGCTTAAGTGCAGGTAGCTTAAGTAGAAGGCCTATCACAAACGCCAAGGGTATATAAATCATGGACCAGAAAAATTAGTCAACTCTCAAAACATCAAAAGGACCATCAGGATTCGTTCGGAATACCGTACATACAAATCATATTTGAAAATTGACTATACTTGACGTTCCGTATAAAATGGAATTATTGAAATAGGAATCTGAGTTCGATTCGGGGCCAATATCGGGAGGGGTAAAATAAAAACTTTACAAAAATTTCCAAAAATAACCGACCGAGTCATTACAATTATGTGATGACCCAACCCAGCGGGCCGTGTGGGCACCTACTCTAACACCTAAGTAGGTGAACCCTTGATTCTTAAACAATTGAAAACATGGGGAAAATTAAGAAGACTGGAAATAAAAAGAATTACAAGAGGTTTTTTTTTAATATAATAAAGAGTTTTCAACAGCCCAAAGTCAAATTTACAATTAATTAACACCTCGAAGGATCTAGTCTAGACAGGTACAATAGCTTCCAAGATTACATAGTAATAACCAAATAACAAATGACGTATATCCCACCACATGGAAGGAAAAATAGGAGACGTTGGAGATTGTTTTCGTCTTCACTTATAAAATATCACTGACCCTGCAACGAGACTATGCCAAAAAGACATAGCTAGAGTAGTATTGGTACAAACTACACGTACTGGTAAACATCATCGGTCAACTTGATACCCACCACATAATATAAAGAAATCAATTAGCAGGAAACATGTAATAAAATCATACACCCCTCAACCCTTGTACTCCTACGTTTACCTCTCATGAATACCTTAAACGTACTAACACTTGACTACAAAACCCCTCACGTAGTCCATCACCCTCATTTACTCCATTTCTTGATCATAACTTAACCGCTTTATCTCATAGAGGAGTTCTTGATTATAGCCACTACCAACCTAGCCAACCACTCCTGACATACCCTCGCTTTTTCTTCATCAAAATTCAACTCTTAACTACACAGTATACCCTATACAAGCTCGCTAACAATTTCGAATATGAATCCCCTTCCCAAGGTAGAGTCTAACTACTATTTATATTATAAACACTACTCTACTCCTCATTATTTAAGAACACAGACATCCTCTCTAACCATATTACATTAGAACACATGGACCCTCGGTCTCCACTTACTAGACCATATACCGGTGGGCCCGCTCATTCGCAATGAATTCCAATGAATAGATATAAGCATTTTAATTACAACACAGTAAACACACATATCTAAGATACATAGATCAGTTATCATTTTAGGAGCAACATACAATTCCCCAATATCAGTGACAGGTAAACATGAATGTAACAATCACAAGTGGTCCTCTCATGGGACCCACACCCAAACTGTTAGTGTGTCGGAACATGACACCTGATCCAATAGATATGTGTCGAAATATGACACTTGTTCCAATATATGTGTCTGAACGTGACACCCGATCCAATAGATGTGTCGGAACGTGACACCCGATCCAGTCAGCACAAGCACAACCATAATCACACCCATAACGAACAATTTATATAGTCACATAGTCATGTAACAGGTTCATGGCATGTAATTATTCATATTTTGTCATTTGATTAGGTTTGATTCATGTTTCCCTTTAATTTGATTCATATACACATACAATAGGGCCATTAACAAGCATATACAACACAAAACAAGCGATCGAGCCATCATCTAACCCTATTCCACAGGACAAGGCTTCCTTCTACGATGTCCATCTTATTCAAAAACTGATAGTATATATACAATAATCCTTTTTTTCATAGCCATAGGCCTACACATGAATTTTACCATCAATTAGTAATATACTACGCAGTTAAAATGGATTTAAGATTACTCAATCAATAAACCTATCCTACCTGGTCGCTAAGCAGTTGCAGGGGATTATGGCTCCAATCCTGGTTTTTGGACCTCGAGACAAAGGATTTGATCGAGAATCTGCACTCTATCATCATTCTTGCGCTTCTTGCGCTAGAAATCTATTCCTCCTTCTTTCCCAAGCCAACAACAACCTTTTGAGGGTTTCTGTGGTGATCCTCGCCTCTCTTTGGTGTTTTGGGAAAAAAAAGAATATAAGGCTTCGCGTCATTTAAGTTCTGCCCCGACCTTCCTGCTCTGGTGCTTTGTGTCCCGCTGGAGTGCCTTGGCCCTAGCGGCATCTATCCCCCTCTAGCTGGATGATGGGCCCAGTTCTCCTGACGTTTTTTCATTCCTAAATAATGACAGTTCGGATCGTTACAAATTAGGTCTCACACACCGTTACTGCATCACTGCATTTGTGGTTCCAGTCATAAATATTTCCTATATCAAGTAGTATGGTGAAATAGTTGCTTCTAACTTAATTTGAAATGTAGGTGAGATGCATCCCCATATTAAAAGATGCGACCACATCTGTTTACCACACATCAACCTTTTTCTCCAACAATTCTTCCTCTAGTTGCAATTCAGTAACATAGTGATACAGAGCCGCATGCGAACATGCGAAGACATCAACATTACTTTATGACAACATACTGTTTGATCACTTTCAGCTTGAACCTTTTTACTTTGTTTCTACTCGATCGCCTGTAAATTTTGAAAAACTACTTTTCAAGGCTTAAACATCATAAATACCTTATTTTTCTCTTTGAAAACACAACAGTCTAAGCTTAGAAACTTACAAGTAGGTAAAATACAAATTTGTCAAAACACAAAAAACTCAAACTACTTCTTATCCTCAAGGAATACAACACTTTAACATCATACAGACTCAGACTTCACCACTTTTCTAACTAGCAAGAATTCAACTTGACACGAACGATGAATAATAGAAGCGACAGTTTATCCCATGACAACATTTAAGCTCAGTTATCATTCATACAATCTATGTATTATTTCAAGAAAACTATTTAACAATGGTAATCACCTCTTCTATTTATATGTGCCAACTCACGAAAAGAGGATCCAGAAACATAAAGTATAAATGGAACTAGAGAATTTAAGATTCAGAATCAAACACTCACTCTCAGGAAGATGTCAACATGCACACATGTAGTATCATAAGCTTGTCCATTATGTATTTTTCAGCTAAACCATACATACTCATTTTAAGGTCAATTAGAACTTCTGTGGTACAAGAAATGAAAAGGTGAAGACAAATAGTTAATAATAATGGAAAATCTCAACCAAACAGAAAACAATTATCAATACCAACTTGACGCATTAGACTCTATAGAAATGACAACAACTTCATGAAAAGATTAACACTTAATATCATGGATTATTTTAAAATGACTTAATTTATATGGATTATATCAGTCACATGTTATCAACCAAACTATGCATAGTATCTTACATTGACTTTGTCTCTAGCAAATCATGAATTGGACAAGTCACCCGATTTGACAATAAAGACAACTATTGGGAAAGAATTATAGTTTAATTAAAACCTAAAAAATATACTATAACGCATGAATATGCAGAACCAAAAATAGATATACAGACCAATAGTTGTTCAAAATTTACAGTACATGGCAAAACGGGAAAAAATATCACAACATAAACATGCCCATTCAGGTCAAATGAACATCATAAAAAAATATTTCAATAAGCTTAAAACATTCACCGACATATTTCAGTAACCTTAGGATATTTGTAAATCTCGATTTTTATATTAAATTTTGTGTATTATTAACCGTCATGGTTCAGTTTATACCTATTAATATATTATCATCTCCCTTGCCTTATTTTTTTATTTCTTATCTGAATATTTGTGTCTCCCAATTGATAAATAAACACAAAAAATTATAATCCTAATGCATAAGATAAATTTATTTTGTCCAATAGACTTCAAACATAGCAAGAATTTTTCTACTTCATGAATGGAGAAAAAAATGGAACCAAAATATAAATGTGATGATCCAATTCTATGTTTTGGGAGTGCAAACATGAATTCTAAAAATTAAGTTAAAATAGAACTGGTGAAGTTTTTCACATACAGAAGCCACATAATTAATGAATCTTGTACTATCACCATATTAAAAAAAAATATGAATATCAAATAAGACGATTAATTATATTATTTAATTCTATTTTAATATTTTATGTGTTACTACTTTACACAAGAAAGTTTAAAATAAAATCTTACCCAATTTGTTAATTGGTTTGTCAGATTTTGAAGTTTAAGAGGTCATTTTAAAAAATTATACTAACAACAACATTTCAATAATAATAGTAATAAATGAAAAATAAATAAATCAGTATCTAATAAAAATTAAAATAATTGACTATCGATTTAATAAGTGAATGAAACTACAAACTTTGAAACAAATCAAGCAATACGACAGAAGGACACTTCAAAGGAGGATGAAGGGAAATTTATTCGGAGAGTCCAATGAAACAATTTAGATATGAAAAATAGTAAACGACATAAATACTCCATTTGACCATATGTACATAGAAAATTGTAACACCCCAACAAAAATTCGAACTAAGACTCGAACCATTCTTTGTAGTGAGTGAGATTTTACCAAGGAATTTAAAATTTTCCTTAGTGTTAAGGTCACTAGATATAGCACTTTGAGTTCCAAAAAGAACCAAAGAGAGTTCATTCAAATCATTCCTAAGTTCCTTTAAGTTTTTGGTCAACTTCAAACGACAATAACTCCTTCTACAAGATGAAAAATGAAAGTTCTTTGAATTATCTTTCCAACGCCACCGAGTTTGGTGAATTTGGAGTTTTGATGAGTGATATATGCTCTTTTGAAGTCAGCCTGTCCATCTAAGGAATGTTACCCGAAAATAGTAAACGGTATTTTGATCTTTCCCTTACCCAATCATATTTAATTCATTTGAGTAAGGTTTTAGGGGTCTAATCTGATAAAGTTCAGTTTTATAATCCTAATATATGCCTAAGGTTTTAGTTTAGAGTTCAAGAAGGGAAAATAAGGGAAAAGAGGGGAAAAGAGGAGAGGATCAAAGCGTTTGTTGAGGTTCTTGAGTTTTGTTACGGATTTTTTCCATGGGTTTGATCCCTAAGAGGTATGTAAGCTGCCATAGTGTTGGGTTTGTTCACCCACATGCCAATCATGTTAATTTCAACGTTAAGTTCATTCTAGAAAGTTGAATGATTGATGTACTAACATTTCCTATTGATTATAACTACTCTAAATGACTTATAAACATCTAGAATTTATCCTGAAACATTAATCCTAACTTTGAATCCATAAATTCAATTCAAGAAAAGTTAAGAGACAAGTCTAGAAAGTTCATATATGGTGTTCATGTAGATATCTATACAGACCACAAAAGTTTGCAATATGTGTTTAAATAGAAGGATCAAAATCTTCTCCAAATAAGGTGGCTTGAGTTATTGAAGGACTATGACATGATTGTTATATATCATTCCGGCAAGGCGAATGTGGTGGTGGATACTCTTAGAGGATTTTCAATGGTTAGTGTTACTCATTTATAGGATAGTAAGAAGGAATTGGTTTGAGATGTTCATAGATTGGCCCGAATGGGTGTTCAATTGGTTAACTCCACCAAAGGTGGTGTTGTGGTTCAAAATGGTTCATAATCATCTTTTGTGGCGGAAGTGAAAGCCAAGCAAGGTCTTGATCCAACTTTAGTTGAATTCAAGGAAGCGGTTCTCAAAAATTCCGCTGAGGCTTTCTCTAAGGGGGAGATGGATTGCTTTGGTATCAAGGTCGTTTGTGTGTTCCCAATAATATAGATGACTTGAGAGAACATATCCTAAAAGAAGCCCATAGTTCTCGATATTCTAGTAACCCAAGATCCACCAAGATGTACCGCAACTTGTGTAAGGTCTATTGGTGGAATGGGATGAAGAAGGATATTATGAAATTAGTGGCTAAGTGTCCTAATTGTCAAAAAGTGAAAGTTGACTATTTCCGATCGGACCTTGCCAATTCGTTTTCTATCCCTATATTAGAATTTGCCTAACTTGTCATTAGAGTGTTCTTTCAGACATTGAGAGGAAGGGACCCGCGGACACACTATGAGAGCTAGATTTAGCTTTGGATCGATCAATTTCCCCAACCCCATCATCAAATGTGGTTGAGTGCACCTTTTGGGGATATCGATAAAGAATGCCTTCATTTGGCGAACGGCTAGACACTTCTATAGTGGGATCTCTTGAACCTATAAAACTCATGAAAGTGGTTGAACCCCTTGCCCCTTCTTATTTCTATTTGTGACGTCGAGTGCTTAAGTAAGATCAGTAGTCTGGAAGGTCCTTGGACGCTGACCCTTAGTAGTATACTTTACTCGGACCTCTACTAGGGCTAGAGCTAGCTAAAAAAAGAAGGGGAAAATAGGCAATTCGAATCCTCCTCTTTCTTCTTCTTCTTCTTCACATGAAATTGAACCTAAAGAATTCCTTGTAGGGTCAGCTTACCAATCGCTCTATTTTCTATTTCCTACCTACAACTAACGACTTACTTTACTTTCTTTGAGCGACTGACCTGGAACAGGCCTAAAGTGTGCAACTTATCCTTCTCTTCTTCGTTTCGTGGATATTGGACCTGAAAACATTGAAAGTGAGAAAAGAAGTGTCGTAGCATTAAAAATCGGGAGGTTTGTCTCAAGATATCAGTATTCCTACTTGGAAGTGGGAAGATTTTAATATGGACTTCATTGTTATTTTACTCCGCACGCGGCAACAACATGAGTCAATATGGGTTATAGTAGACCATATGATGAAATCGGCTAATTTCATTCCCGTCCAGGTTTCTTATTCGACGGAGGACTATGCTAAGGTGTACTTGAGAGAAATAGTTAGGTTGCATGGAGTAACCTTGTCCTTTATCTCCGATTGTGGTACCCAATTCACTTCTTAGTTTTGTAAATCTTTCCAAAAATGGTTTTGTACTTGTGCCAAGCTTAGTACGGCCTTTTATCAGCAAATCGATAGGCAAGCGGAGCGTACTATCCAAACTTTGGAAAATATGTTGAGAGCATGTGCAATTGACTTCAAGGGTAATTGGGATGATCATTTGCCTTTGATTAAATTTGTGTACTCAAGTATTAGTAAGGCTCCATTTGAGGCTTTATATGGTAGGAGGTGTAGATATTCTATAGGTTTGTTTGAAGTAGGTGAAGTTGCTTTGATAGGTCTCGAGTTGGTATATGAGACTATGAAGAAAGTTCAGATTATTAGAGAAAGGTTGAAAACGTCTCAAAGTCATCAAAAGTCCTATGCCTATGTTAGAAGAAGAGATCTTGAGTTTGACGTTAATGATTGGGCCTAATTGAAACTTTCACCCATGAAGGGTGTAATGAGATTCAGATAGAAAGGGAAACTTAGTCCCCGTTATATGGGCCCATTTCAGATTTGGAGGCTTATTGGTAAGGTTTCTTATGAACTTGAATTGCCTAATGACCTAGCATCGGTGTATCCTATTTTCCATACCTCCTTGTTGAAGAAATGGGTTGGAGATCCGACATCTATAGTTCCCTTGGAAGGTTTGGGAGTTAAGAAGAATATTTCTTATTAAAAAGTTATGGTTGAGATTTTGAACCGGCAAATTCGGAAGTTGAGAAACAATTAGATCGCTTTCATAAAGGTTCTTTAGAGGAATCAATTAGTAGAGGGTTCTACTTGGGAGGTCGAGGCAGACATGATGTCCCGTTATCCTCATCTCTTTCCCTCCGTTCCTTCTCTAGATTGAGCTATTTAGTTTCTCATGGTTTACTCTTGTGATGTCACGTGTCTTCGAAATTCCCATGATTCCTCATTTATGCATGTTCATGAAAAACTTGAATTTTTTAGAAAATGAGCTAACTTGATTGATTTTGTTCATTATTATGTGCATTTGAGTATGAATTTCATATAGACCATATGAAATTATGTTTTGAACATTTTTTAGCGTGGAGTTGAAGTTTGCTCCTCGGGTATGTGCATTTATATGATTGCATTCTGGTTGGGCTGCTAGGTCTAGTTCCTACCCTGCTTATGTTGTTTTGAATCCCATTCGAGGACAAATGTTTTCAAGGAAGACATATTATAACACCTCGAATTAGAGAAATTCAAGAAAAAGGTCAAATGGGAAAGTCAAGAACCAAAAAGTAGACCATGGAACCCTCCACGGAGCCCTAGACATGCCGTGTAGGGGACCATGGTTCGTTTAGGGGCTCGTGTAGGTTTTCCATAACCTGCCCCAGGTAGGCTTCACCTAGACTGACACCCAGACGGTCTGCGGTGTCTTGGACGGTCCGTTTGGTGGATCATACAACTAACCCAATCTGTGAGGTTTCACCCCAAGTCACTGTTCAGGACCGAAGCTTCACACAGACCGTGAAGTTGTATGTGAGGGGGTTAAGCAAACTTTGATTTTTTGGGTCAACTTCAAACGATCATATCTTTCAGCACATAATTAATTACGTGACCCATGACATATCAAATAAAAGATATTTGAATCTTCTTTCAAACGCCACTGAGTTTTCCAAATTCCAAGCTCGGAGTAAAACGTTATGCCCATATTAGTGAAGCCCAGTCAGGTAGGGCATCTTCACGACCATATAGATGGGACGTGATCCTCTAGATGACTCGTGAAGCCCTTCTAGAGAGTCATTTCAGCAGTTTTAAGTCAGGGTCATTTCAGTCTTTTTTCAATTGGTTTAACTCAATACTATGTTGTTTTACCTTTTACCCTACGCCCAATATAATGATTTTAAACCGCCAAATCACCCAATAAATGTCATTCTCTTAAATTTCGAGAAGTTGATCAAGTTCATCTTCCCCAAATATTTTTCTCTTTAAGGAAGAAAAAGAAGTCAAGTTAAGGTTTGAAGATCAAGTCTCCAAATTGATCAACTACTTAAAGGCTTTGAATCCCAAGGTATGATAGTGTTCACCTATGGAGCTCTTTCCTCCATAGGGTTCTTAAATTCTCCAATTTACATGTTAGAAATCTCTAATTGAAGTTAGGATTTTCTTTCATATCATGGGTTCCTTTCAATGTTTATCCAGTTGACTATTTTATGAACTTTTATGCATGAATGGAGATAATTCCATATATTTAAGTTGAATTCTCATGAACCCATGCATAATTCATGTTTATGATGATATAATTTGGGTTTTGAACTATGAAAGATGAGTTTATGAAGATATGCATGTTCTTTATGAAATTGATGAAAATGATTTAAGATTTTCTTTGAGAGTGAAGCATAAATGTTGTTGTTGTTGTGAAAGAATTATGCACATACTACTGAATGAATGAATGTGAAAGGGTTTTCTCACATAAAGGATTCTTAGGGTTGAAAGGTTTTCTCAACTAAACTTTGAACAAGATTTAGGACCTATTCTAATGAAACCTAGCTGGGATTGCCTACTTGATGTGCCTTCCATGGATGATAAGGCAAGCAATGATTACTCATGCCTCTTATTGATAAGACCAGTTAAGAAAATGACTATTTTATGGGATTTAAGCTTAGAACCGAGAGGATATTCATATGGAAGCTCTCTTGTAGCTTGAAGCCGGGTTTCTAGTAGCAATCTTCTTTTCCCATACCTATGTGCCCTATAGGATGATTGTCTTATATAAAAATTAGCTAGTGGATCCACGTAAGCTAGAAGTTATGGTCCTTATTGTAACACCTCGCTCATAGAAAGAGCTAAATTTTGAAAGAACAAATTTGGAAAGAGCCAAATTGAGAATTTGGCACGTTATGCCTAAGTTGTGAGTTTTAGGTCAAATTCAAATGACCATAACTTTCAGTATATGATGAGTTAGGTGGCCCATAGAATATCAAATTAAAGGTCTTGGAATCCTCTTTCAAGGCCTCCAAGTTTGCAAAATTTTGAGTTTGGATGAGGGAGATATGCTTGTTTAAAGTTAGCATGTCCGGTTAAGAAAAGTTACCCGAATTAATAAGGGGTATTTTTGTCTTTTTCTTACCCCATCAACTTAAAACGTATTTTTGTACTATTTTGGGGTCAAATCTGATTTGGAGAAAATTTTCAAATCCTAAATAACGCTTAGGGTTTAGAGAGGAGTTCAAGAAGAGGAGAAGAGGAGAAAAGGGAAAACGGTCAAGATTCTTGCAATTTTCGAAGGGTTTTCACCAAGGATTCGATCCCAAGAGGTATGTAAGTTTTCATAGTGTTGGGTTCATTCAGCCAAACTCCAATCATGATTTACATATTCGAATTTCATCCATAAGATTGAGTATATTTGAGTTCTTGATGAATTCTTGATGAGTTTCTTGAAGTGTTGTTATTTGTTCTTGATTTTTGATGTTTGGTTCCATTCTTGAGGAGAGGATCTTGTTAATAAGCATTATTCTTGAGTGTTTTCGAATAGATTTTCATGTAATTAAGACAGAGCTGGTCTAGCCTTGAAGTCTTTCGAATTCTGGCCATTATATTCACCTCTGTATCTGGGTGCAGGTGCCCTAGCAGATGATGGAGTAGGTCCCTTTTGCCTTTGTTGAAAGGACGGACGGTTCGCATTACCTTTCTGCTACCCGGACTCATTACCGATCTTAGCTTTCTTATTTCTGAACTCTTCCCTGTCCCTCAGCTTCTCTTCCTCAACCTGCTGTACATAGACCATCAAAATTGATATGTCCATGTCCCCGATAAACATTACAGCCCTACCTTCCTTACTAGACAGACGAGACAGTCCAGCAACAAACAAGCTCATTCTACTCCTCATGTCCGCAACCATCTCCGGAACATAATGGGAAAGTTGAGTGAACTTCAACCCATACTCCTGAACACTCAAAGAATCCTTCTTAAATGTGAGAAACTCACGTACCTTGGCCTCTTTCAATTCTCGAGGAAAGAAACGCCCCAAGAAAACTTCCTTAAAGTAGGCCCAACTCGCACGTGGTGCATTCTCCGTTCTGCCCCCTTTCCACTAGTCGAACCAAGTTCTAGCAACACCCTTCAATTGATACGCAGCTAGTTCAACCCGCTCAGTATCTGCTACATGCATCACATCAAATATCTTCTTCAGCTCCTGAATGAAGTTCTCTAGATCCTCAGTAGTGCTCGAACCCATGAAACTCAGAGGATTCATCCCCAAGAACTCATGAATCCTTGAAGTGTCAGCTCCTTCATGTCGAGCTCCCCTTTACTGACCAATCTGATTAGTTACAGCTTGACTCAGTATCCTAATTGCTTCTATGAACTCAGCATTAGAAACTTCCCCTTGATGTTGCACTCCAGGTGCATAAGGTAACTCTTGCTACTCAACATAACGTCTAGGAAGACGCCCTCTGCCAACTCTTTGTGGAGGCATGACTATCTGAAACACGCGCAAGCACGAATTAGAAAGAAACTTTTTTGAGATAAACTCTAACGCACGAGATGAGTGTGAAAGAAATGAGAAATCTTCCTAAGTGTCGTAGCCTCCCAATTATAGATGTGGCGCGCTTCACACCGATAACTAGGACTCTATATACACGGCTTCATAGACTCCCTAGGACTCTTGAACTCTGTGCTCTGATACCAAGTTTGTCACGCCCCGAGCCTACACCCTGGACGTGGCCGACACTTGAAGACCATTGTTGGCCCCCACGTAACACGACTTACAAGACTCCGAAAAGCCTCATACAAGCCTCATAGTCTAGCCTAGTCACAAATACTCAACAATTTACTATCAAAAACATGTACCCCATAATTTAGTCTATCCCGTATTCCTGTCACATCCCAAGAATCCCATCTCTCTATCTAGTTTTCTTATATTTTTGTTATTATTTTGTTATTAGCATAATACAAACCCCCATTGATAATTGACGCTTGTGTCACCCCTTTTAGATTTAGTATGTTTATATTCGATAATGTCTATAGCTATGACTAATTAGAACATAATTTTATTTTTCTATAAATTCTCAAAACCACTCCCTTGGGACTCGACCCCAACCCTTGGTTAGGTTACTTCACTATTGTACGATCGTAGACACTTGAATTGGAATTTGTGTCTTGATTATGCAAACATCAGTGACCACCTTGTGAGAGTGTGAACCTTGCTTGGCACCGTTTGAGCCTATCCTTTTGTTTGAATGAAACTTGAACCCAATTGACCCTTTTTTTCCGACCTAAAATCTTCATGGAGCATTGCCTATTTTTAATAGCAAACTTAGGGAAAAAGCCTAAGTTGGGGGTGTGGTGAAAAGGAGGAAATCAAAAAGTTTTTGAAATGCGCCCTTGAAGGAGCTTGTTGAAAAACATAGAACCCCTTCGTGTAAAAAAAAGAGAAGAGAGAAAAGTGAAAGAAGAAAAAGATCGAAAACAGAAAAGAATTGTTGAAATAAAGTGTGTGCAATAAGCAAAAAGGAATGGGGCATCCAATGAATCACGCTGAAAAATACATAGGGTGGATTTTGAACATAGAAAAGAGTGGAAGAAAGGGAAAAAGAATGAAATGCACATCATGTTTCATGAAGGTAGAAGTCAATAATTATCCAAAAATGATCATACCTTTACCCTCAGTCCCGTTACAAGCCTGAAAGACATTTGTGATCTTGAGTAAGCTTATGAGCATGTTGATGGGAAAATACAGGCAAGCCTATGGGGGAAAATCATGTATGTGTTTATCGTTGAGAGAGTGAGAGTTATTTGTGATTTCTACATTCTGAAAACTTAATTATCTTTGTGTGAGTATGGAATCATTCTTGTTGTGGGGGCATTAAAATGCTTTCATTGAGCTTGAACTTGCATTTGAAGATATCATTCTGAACTTGAATTATATTTGATGATGGCTAGTCACAGTTTGAAACTTGGAGTGCACAATTGAACATTGCATAATTAGATTGAACCTCATGTGCATTCATGTTGAGTTTTAAGTAGCACTACTTGTAGACATCCCTGTTGAACTTATTATTCTTGTGTTTTACTTGAGGACAATAAAAAGTTTAAGTTACGGTGTTGATGATTCGGGGATTTTGACTCATTTGGGGCTTTATTTTTGCAGTGTTATTGTCCTCAATACCTAATTTATGCTCTAAACTAATGTTAAAGTGTTCATTTGTAGTAGTGAAGGCAAAAGAGAAAGGCAAGGACATTACCGAGCAAAAAAAAGCGAAAAAAACCTGAAGAAGTTGAAGAAAGACAATCCTGGTGATCACCAAGACAACTCGGTGAACCGCTGAGTGGTTCTTCAGCTCGCCAAATGTTACAGTGTGCCAGCCCTGTGGAAAAGCCAACTTGGCGATTGAAATGGCATCTCGGTGAACCGCCGAATGGATCGGAGACAAGGATCTTGATCACCTAAAGTTACAGAAGTCCAATGGTGAAGAGGACAGTCGTGATGGCGATGGACATGAATACTTGGTGCATCGCCAACCTGGTCGGCGATGCTAGACTAATACCGCCAATCAGTCCAAAAGATGAAAATTTAGAATAATATAAATATTATTTTTAAAAGAGTTTTAAGGTGGGATTTGAGTTCTTGGAGTTCCAAAAGTTGAGACACATTCTAACTCTAGGATTTTAATCCAAACACTTTTCTTAGTAATTTTTTAGTAGAATTTTGAATTGGGTTTTGATTTTAAGTTGATTCCAAGCATTGGAAGACTGGAATTTGTCACCCAGCTGATGGACAATCTAGTTGGTTATACTTTCTTACTTTTTATGATGTGTGGCTGAAACCCCCATTCTTGGGGGTGAGATTATGTGATTAGTTACTCTAATTAGCTTATGGGTGCTTTGATTTACTTATTTCAATAAATATTTGATGTCGGTTTGATTAATAGTTGTCTTTTAATCCTTGAATTATAGTTGCTAATGCAATTCTAATTTAGTATTCTAGGTTTTCTTGAGAAAGAGGTTTTATAATTAAGGCTATCAATTAATAATTTTAGTGATTGGGTTATCGTTGATTCAGCTCGAGAGAGTGAATCTAAATTCGATCCTACCAATCTAGCTCGAGAGAGTTGATTAATTAACGTATTGGGCTGATCATAGTGTTATGTTGGTCGAGGTTCGAGAGAACTCACCTGAATCGTGTTAGTTGATGGAGAGATGGCTATCATAGTCAAAGCCTAGCCTACCCACTAAGATTAAACGTTTGTTAGTAAATTAGTATCACTTATATAGCGAAATTAGCAATTAATCTATCACATCCCCGAGAGTCCCTCTCTACTTGATGACTACCCTATTTTTGTAGTTGTTAATTGCCACTCTAAACCCCTCATTTGACACTAGTTGTCAACCCCCATTAATTTACTTTAATAATTTCAACAATGTTTACTTCTACAAATGACTAGACCACACTTTTTACTTCATAATTGAATTTCATTCCGTATCACGCCCTGTGGGATCAACCCCAACTCTTCGTTGGGTTTACAGTTCATTGTGACCACCTACACTTAGAATTGGATGAAGTGTATTTGAGTGTTATCAATAAACAACTTGTCCTTGTTGAATGGACATGTTACACTCAAACTAAATGATCTTGGGGTAAAATTTAGGGTGCCTATTTTTTGCTTGTTGATTGTGATAGGTTTGTTGGTTTACTCTAGGAATTGAAAGGGTGTTTTTCCTCTATGTGGAAATGTATACTACGCATTTGCATCACCATGCCATCCTAAATGCGTAACATTTACAATTGGGAACTAGGATAAAATGTGTACAATATGGGATATTAAAACTACTTTGAACGGTAACATTGGAGCTATTTGGTCAATTTGCTACATGTCTGATGTTAGATTTATGGGTATGGTAGATTTTATAGAATTTGTCAACATTTTTTATGTAAAAATGTAGATATGAGGTGGAGTAAGAAATTAATTTTTTCGGTGAGATATTATGAGTGTCTTTTAGTCCTTATATAGAGTCCTTTATCATTGGTGTGTGGAATCGCACCTTTAGTAGTCTCCTTGAGTTTGGGCGATGGCATAACTATTCATACCTTAATGCAATAATATGAACACTCTGAGTGTAGAAATGGGTTATATTTAGGTTCATATTTATTCATCGTGCTATTTGTAAGTTAGACAATCTCTGTCATTTTAAGGATAAAACTGAGTGTGGTCTCCTTCATAGAACCAACCACATATTTTGAAAAGGATAAGTATATAAAATCTTACTTGGCACAAAAAGGTGTGGCCTAGTGGTCAATTAAGTGCTTGAGAATCCAAGGACTCATGTTCAAAACTCAGTGGAGACAAATAACACTGGGTGATTCTTCCCAACTATCCTAGCCTTTGTGGAAAAACTTATATGTTACCAATTTCTATGGGAGGCAGTAGGTCTCCTGTTAACTTAGTTGAGATGCACAAAAGCTGGTCCGAACACAACGGTCATAAAAAGTAGAAGTCAACTTGGAAAAGGGTTGTAATGTAGTATCCTTGTCGAAAAGGAGTCTACTGTAGTATCTATAAATAGGATCTCAATATTATAATGTAGATACACAATTTAATAATATTTTCTCCAATATTTCTCACATTCTATTGGATCTTCTACGATCCTGGAGAGAATCAAATAGCCTCCGTTGCTGGCAGGCAGTTATAACTAATATATGTCGCCCATCTTTCCAATGGTTATATTAACAAAAGTAGAGCCAATGATTTATGCATGAACCCCGTATTCAGGGGAAGCAAACTCATCCAGATAGATCATCGTGCGTCAATTTCTGGCAACTTTCTAACGTATGGTGCTTGTTATATCATGATTTCAGATGGAATGCAAGATATGTTACATAAAAATTCTCTCACCGCCAATTGATAAATTTGGTAAGGGCATCTTCTTTGGATGATGTATACCTGATGTCTATTTTTTGTATTCATTGGTCATTTCTGACATGCGCAAAAACTAAATTTGTCAATTTATCAAAGCATGTAGGGTCACTCAAGAAACATCCAGAAAGCCCTTAAGAGGTATTTATGAAGACTCGAGTAAGCACTCTTTTTATGATAAATAAGTTTCTTCTGGTTGGTGGATTGCAAGGAAACAAATCGTCTAGTATTAAGATAAAACAGAAGTTTGCTTTTGTTCTCGGCTGATGTGTAACAATAATACCATTGCCACTACTATTGTAATTAACAACATTGTAGTGGTGACTTGCATTTTATAACTTTAAATAATGATTTTGGTATTAGAGAATTCAATTTGGAGAAATTTCAACTATACAATGATTCCATCCTATATTTAGAGATAGCCATCGAGTGATAAATGATTCACTAGCCAGGGAAAATTGAAATTTCTCCAAATTGAAATCTCTAACTCCAGAATTATAATTTGAAGCTATAAAATAAAGTTCACCGGAGGCAGTTATGTAAATCACAATGGCAGTGGTAATGGCATCATTGGCCTATGTCGCCGTGAACAAAATAAAACTTCAGGCTTATCTAAATACTTGACGTTAAGTTCTCCTTGCGATCCACCAATAATAAGCAACTTATCTTTCAAAGCAAGAGTACTTACTCGTGTATCTGTAAATCCATCTCAAAGGCTTTTAGCAATTTCGTTGTGTGGCGCTACATGCCCTGATAAATTGGGTATATAAATTTTCTCACATGTCAATGATGACCAATGAATGAAATAAAAATGAGACATCATGTACACATCATGCTTAGAAGGTGCCCAAACTAAATTCCTTAGCTGGGGGTGAGAGGACGTTGACGTAATAGATCTTGCATTCCATATGAAATCATATTATAAATTGTCTTTCTTTTTTATTTTGCACTCCCTTTATTACGTCTCACAAGATTGAGGAATATTTTCATAGTTCTGATAGTGTTATAGTCTTATTTGCCTAGTTGTCTCCCTTGTTATGGTAACCCTTTCCCTGGGGATCCATTGAACATCTTTTCCCTTCCTTACCTTAAGAGCTAAAATATCTTGCATTTTTTATTCTTGTAATCATACTCATCTACTTACGAATAAACACCCCCTAAGTCTACACCTAGGAAGTCATCTACATCCAAATCAAAGTCATCCAATTATATTCCTAGTAATTCATCTACATCTGAATCAAAGCCACATAAGTCTACGCCTTGGAACTCATCAATAAAATCATCTAGTTGTTTCATTTCATATTTATGTGCTACATAATCAACATCATATTCTTGTTGATGGGACGTGTTAAAATCCAGCTAACTGATCTTTGGGCAAAAATTTAGGGTGCTTGTTTTTTGCCTGATGATCATGATAAGTTTTTTGGTTGACTTCAGGAATGGAGAGGTTGTTTCTCCTTTGGTTGGACATATGGACTACTCCTTGAATATTAGGTCTAGACACCATCTCTTTGTTGAACTTAAGAGTCGGAGGATTGGAGGAACCTTGACCGGAAAACCTTTGTCGGAACCTAGAACGGCCATGTCCATCTGACCTTAAATGTGAAAAGTCACCATCACCGAGTTTTGCCCTCTTTGTCTCCCTAGACCTTTCCTTAAGTTTTTCCTCTTCAATTTGTTGAGCATGAATCATTAGGCAAGAAATGTCTATTTCCTTGATGAGCATGGCGATATGACATTCTTTAACCAGCATCTCGGATACTCCCGAAACAAACATACTAATCTTTGCCCTAGGATCGACAACCATAGTTGGAGCATTTCTAGAGAATTGTGTGAACTTCAAGGCATACTCCTTCACACTCATATTTCCTTGATGAAGTTTGATGAATTCAAGTATCCTCCCTCATCTCTAGGGGAAAGACCTATCAAGGAAAGCAACCTTAAAATTCTCTCAATAAAGAGGACCTGCATCAACCGCCCTCTCTTCCTTCAATAGGTTGAAACAAACTTGAGAAACACCCTTAAGTTAATAAGCAATGAATTCCGCCTTTTGATCATCAAAATCTTGTTTACGTCATCGAAGAAATCTAGAGGATCTTCCTCAACCCTAGAACCATGAAACTCTGGGGGATTCATCCTAGTGAAGTTTATCACTCTAGTTGTTGTCGTACCCACATATGGATTTTCAGGGACCACAACATCCCTATTGGTTAATACTGAAAAACCAGCACGAAACTCCGCATTAATCACTTGTTCTTCGAAAGGGTCAACAAGAACTTTTAAAGCTTCTTGAGGAGCTGCTCGATCCACATTCTTATTCGCATTCCTCTTAAATTTAGATCTTCCAGGGACCTTATACTAAAAAGAGTCAGTAAGGATTAGAAGAGAGACATATAGAGTTAGACTCTATCACACAACTTTAGAATGATGAAAGAAGTGAAATTTCCTGAATGTATTATAGCTTCCTATTCACAAATGTGGCGTGCTTCATGATACGCTCAAATTACACCTCCCTAAAGAAGCATAAGTGATCGTTATCAAGTAAAGAACCCAACTTGTAGGTTGGGGTCGATCCCACGAGGAAAATGGTTTAGACTTTACTTTAACCAACAATTATATTAAATTAGTCAAATTACTT